>QRFB01009178.1:0-19124 GCA_008931105.1 Oenanthe javanica | reverse complement strand
TATTCACAGAGCTTAGTATCATTTACTACCCTCTTTACTTCTGTTGTACTATTGTAATGAATGTTGTAGCAACCCTTTCAAGTTATATATAAGACATATATTCCTTGAATCATTGTGTTCATTTATTACAAAATATTTATTGCTTCATAAAGTTGAAAAGTTGTATTCACCCCCTCCCCCTCTACAAAACATTTGGACCTAACAAAGACCTACATAGGAATGATTTGATATCTTCACTATCTTACAGCTAGTAGACCTGACATAATGTTCTCTACATGCCTATGTGCAAGGTTTCAGGCAAATCCTAAAAATCCCATCTCATTGCCGTCAAGAAAATTCTGAGATACCTCAAAGGAACACCCTTCATGGAGTTATGGTACCCTAAAGAAACAGGATTCAACCTAGTTGGATATTCAGATGATGATTTTGCTAGATGCAGAGTGGATAGAAAAAACACCTCAGGAAGCTGTCAATTTCTTGGACAGAGATTGGTGTCTTGGTTTAGTAAAAAACAACAACCAGTTTCTACTTCCACAGTTGAGGCTGAATATATTGCTGCTGGAAGCTGTTGTGCTCAAGTGCTTTGGATCAGGAATCAATTAAGAGACTATGGACTTGTGTTGGAAGGAAATCCTATCATGTGTGACAACACTAGTGCCATATCAATTGTTGCCAATCCAGTCAACCATTCCAAGACAAAGCATATTGATGTAAGGTACCATTTCATTAGGGAACATGCTGAAAATGGAGTGATTAAATTGTTCTATGTTCCTCCACAAAAATAGTTGGCTAATATATTTACTAAACCACTTGATGAAGCCACATTCAACAACGTTAGTGAAATTGGAATGCTAAATTCTTCAGGATAAGTGGCTTGATAAATATATCTCTCCAACTGTTACAACAATTGTTTCACAGACATGAATCTAAATGATTTATCTAAGTGAAACAAACTGGTGTATATTTATAAATATATAAGTTATATTGTTGTACATATTTTTAATTAAAAAAAAATTACTCTCTAAAACTAACTGGGAACTATTTATTTGTTCTGAAAAAGCCTGAAAAGAATTATTTTACTTGTGCATCATTAAATAACAAGTGTGATAATTAAAATTTCAGGAATATAAATCAAACACATTTCTCATTTTAGGATGAATAAATAAATTTTATTTATCTAAGAAATGAAGTTTGTAAATTATTATTTTGTTTTCCAAGTGAAGATAGAATAATTTCTTAAAAACTGGAGTTTGTAGTTAAGTTGTCATTCTTTCTGACTTCTCGACTAAGTATAAATTATTGAGTTCTTGAATCGTTCAATTCTAAGAGTTCTCGAATGTCTTGAGTTCTCAAATCATTCAATTCTAGAGTTCTCGAATATCTGGAGTTCTCGAATCATTCAATTCTAAGAGTTATCGAATCATGATGTTGTGAGTTCTCGAATAGTTCATTTCTAGAGTTCTCGATCAAGTACTATTGAGAGTTCTTGAATCATCAGAGTTCTCGACTATAGCTTGAGTGAGTTCTCGATTGTCTTAGTTCTCGATCAAAGTCTGACAGTTCTCAACTAAAACAACTTTACTCTTTTTCAGAGTTCTCGATCACTAAAATCGATTGCTACTCTAGTCAAGTTGTCTGTGTCATATATAGCAAAGTAGATCTAACATTTCATTTCTACGCTTAACTGCAAACTCAAAGAAATTCTTTCTCTCAAACAGTTACTCTTGAACCCTTACTTTTTCTCTCTAAAACTTCTGTTTCTTCTTTTTTCTCTTTCTATACACAAACTCAATGGCGTCCTCAAGTTCCAACCCTGTAACCGAAATTTTTGTCATTCCTGAAACCAAATTTTTAGCTATAGCAAGAGATCCTGATGCAAAACCCCAATACAAATGTTTCACTAGGTTCTCATCGATTCCTACTTGAAAGAAGCTCTATTAGCAAACCCCACTCTTTACCAGGACATTCTTGAGCAGTTTTAGGCAACTGCAGACTGGGAAAACATAGCATTGGAGGATGGGAGCTCGAAGGTGGTTGTCACATGTAAGATTCAAGGAGAGGACATTAGTTTCGATGAAAGTGATGTAAACAAAAGCTTGAAAGTTCCAACTGGAAATTTTGATGAAGAACCAACTGAAGATGACCTTCTAGACTTCCTGGAGTTCATTAGGTATTCTGACACGGTGGACAAAGGAGCTGAGAAGTTCAAGCTAGGAAAGATTAACAAGAAGTTCATGAGGAAGGAGTGGTCATTCCTGTTTGACGCCATTTTAAGAGTCTTCACCTACAAGAAAATAGGATTTGACCAAATAAGCCTCATTGCCATGAAGCTGGCCTACTCATTGGCCTACAACCAAAGGCTCAATGTTGAAAAACTAGTTCTTTGAGAACTCATAACCAGGATTCCCAAGAAAGGTAATGAGATTTTCTTTCCTCGCTTTATTCAATTAATTCTCAATTATAAAAATGCTAGTTTAATTGAATTGCCTGGGATGAATAAACAGAGAATTGGCTATTCCAAATCCATGTCAAAATTTATTTTTGCCACATTGGATAGGAGAAATACAGTGAATATGCCTCTTTTAATTACACCTCATATGAAGAGTGTATTTAGAGGGTACCCACTTGTGCAGCCTAAATATGGTTATCTTAATGCAATAGGAGGTCCTAAGATTGCAGAAGAACCAAATGCACCTAACCCAAGGACTTCTAACCCAACTACTAGCCCTTCTTTGAATCCACTAGATGCTAGCCAACCAACCTCTACATCTTCTCAACAGGGTGTAGTTGTAAAGAAGAAAAAGGAGAAAACTGTTAGAAAAAGAGTATTAGAGACAGTAGTGGAAAATGAAGATGAATTGGATGAGTCACCTGTGGAACCTTTAACTAGGAGAAAAAAAAAATAAAAAGGCCACAACAGACCACTCTACATCCTCCAAACAGGATGTAGAGATTAAAAAGGGACTAAACCTACTTCTAGGTGCATTTTCTCAACAAGGTACATCTATTGAAATTGGGAGTCAGCCCACTTCATCCTGTACAGAGTCTGCACCATTGCAGGAACTCACTCCTGTCAATGAAGAAATAATAGTAGAAAAGGAGACACACTGTGCACAAGTAGGATCTTCTCTTGAAACTTCTCCATTTTCTCAGGGGAGTTGTCAACACTCAATTCTGCTCATACTCTCTCTTTAGCCTCTCAAATTTCTTCTCAACCAAATGTGTCTAGCCAAACACATGAGGTTGTTGATCATCAGGATTCTTATTTCCCTGGTGAGCCCCATTCAAGTGACTTGGTGCATGACACCTTGCTCACCACTCAGGAAACTCATTTAGATAGTGAGGGAATGCATGCTGGGGCATATCCTGATGACACCATCAAAACCATAGAGGTTTCAGGAGTTTTCACTTCAGACTCTTTAGTGGCTAAGGCATATAAAAGCCAAGTTTCTTCACAGAAATTGGGTAATCTAGAGGAACTCCACACCATGCAAATGGCATCCCCTAGACACTCCCCAATCATTCAAAGATTGTCTCCTCTGGTGAAATCACCTGTCCATCCAGTATCTAATGAATCATCTGAGAAATTGGATGAGGAAATAGATGTTGAGAGGACCACTGACAAATGGCCCTAGCTCTCACTCTCTGTCACAATGGCTGGAACCTGTGCAACATGACAGGGAACCATGACCATCATCTCTTGGTGGGTCACTTTCTGATGAGAAATTAAAGGAGTTATATGGAGATCAGTTGGAGGGATTCTATCACATTGCTCAGCAGCTACTGATTTCTCATTTGCCAAAAAAATATTATGTTGAAATCATGCTTGAATATGTAAAGGATCAGGAGGAATTAAAGGAGAAAAATAAAAATTTGGCTGAAGATGAAGAGGCCAATGTGGATGCCTGGTTGGATGGAAAATCTGCTGTTAGCATGGAGGAGGTATTGGAATGGACTAAATAGAAGTATCTTACCTCTCTTGGATCATGTGAGAAGATTTTTACTCCAAGTGCCATGTATGATGCAATTCATGAAGCTGCCAAAGTCCAACTTCAATAAAATCACTACCTTGCCAAAGGGGTGCAGTCTGAAATAAATGAACACAGAGCCAATGTAGAGGGCACTTTGAAAGCAATAGAAGACAAATTGAGGCATAGAGGTTTTTATGGCAATGTTCCAAGAGGAGATTCAGGAAATTCATCAATTCTCCATTCAAAGATAGATACTATGGAGAAAGTGTTCAAAGAAATGGTCCAAAGTAACACAACCATACTGGACAATCAAAGGAGAATCAACAATATGGTTGAAGTTCTATACAAGAACATGTATGCAGATAGGCTGCCTGAAGATGTGCCTCTACACACCTTGTCACCTCTTCAAGTGGACATCTATTATCAGTCAAAAGCCAAGGATGAAACTGCCATGGCCTCCACTATTGATGAATTAAATGCTAGAGTTGACTCTCTTTCCACCACTGTTTCTGTAGTTGTGTCAGATGTTCAAAATCTCAAAAAGGAGTTTGTTCATTCTTTTACAACTCAAGGCACTACACTTGCAAGTATATCTGCTCAACTCACTTCTCTGTAAAAACTTATCTCTAACTTAGGACAAACCAGTCAAGCTCTTCCAGAACCAATTCCAACTCAAATAAAGCCAAGTCATTCTACCTTTCTCCCAAGACAAGATATCAAACCTAGGGGGAGAAGGAAAGGAGAGAAAAAATAGAGGCTGAAAGACAAAAGGCAGTTATGAGAAAACTCAGAAATGAAATTCTAAAGACTAATGCTGACAAAGACTTCTTGGACCTTCTGCATCATATCAAAAAGCAAGTCAAGGGAAACCATTAGAGTTACAAGAAGATGCTTGACAATGCTATTGTTGTAGTAAGGGGAGTTAAATTTGAGCAAAATTTAAAGATGTTTAAGGAGCCTTTAATATAGATGGAGTCTGGTTATTTCAAAGTCTCAGTTGCATTATTCCAAAGACTTTCTTACACTGAGTTGAAGTGTCTATACAAAGCAGTGGATTTAATGACTCAGGAGGATGAAGAGTTTAAAAATCAAATATTGGGTCATCTCCTACCTAATGCTCTTCCTAAAACATATTGTAGCCCAGATGGAGTAATGTACATGGCTAGAGGAGAAAGCTTGCACATTTCAAGATTCCTCAACATCTCAATTCAGGAAACAGAAGTCAAATCATAAACCTGATTGAGTTGATTGAAAAGAAAAACATCAAACAAGTAGAAGATAATGTAATTGTGGAGAAGATGAAGAATATTAGTGAACAAGTGTCTGACTTTGCAAGTGAGGAGTTGAAGAAACAGAAAAAGGATGATGAGGACAAGGATCAGAACAAGAATGACAAGAAGTCTGAGTCCAGGAGTGATAAGGGTGGAAAGAAAGAAGACAATAAAAATGAGAATGTTAACAAAAAGAAAAGAGAAGATTCTGAAAAAGAGAAGAAGTATCAAAGAAAGAAGCCTTCCAAGCAGCAAGCTGTTAGTGTTCATTCTAGTACACCTGCCAAACTTCAGGGTACTAGTGTGATCCCAACAGTTTCTGAATCTGTTATTGCCCCTAAACCCAAATCTCCAAGAAAAATGTTTTTGAAAGTGATTGCACATGGAGTGATAAGGAAGAAAATTGAAAAGAATCACATCAAGAAATTGAAGCCAACAGATTAAGGTCGACACTGCTACAACAACTAAGTTCAAGAAATCTACAAGCTCATTGCTAGTTAGATGTCCTAAATGGAGAAAGCGGCACATTGTTCCTGATAAGGGTCTACAAGTTAAGCTTATCCAAGAAATTGTAGAGATTAATAAAAGAATGATCAAACAGTGGAAGGCTAACAGAATTATCAAAGTAGAAATCAGGGACAAAAGGATGTTTGTTACAACTGTTGATGGAGAAGAAAGAGGTTTCCATCATGACAACTCAAATGCTACTACTCATGACATTAGAAGAGTGATTAGTTTATTTGACAAGAGAAGCATGATTGATAAATTAAAGATGATGGAGATGCCTGAGTACTTAGCAAAGAAATATCAGAAAAAGATTGACAAGGTCAAGTATTTAGAGAAAATGATTGCCAAGAAAAAGAAAAAAGAGGAAAGAATATAAAGGTTGTCTGAAGAATTGAGAAGACAGGGAAAGTGCAGAGTGTTCAAGGATCCTGATAGGGTTGAATTCAAGCTGAGAAATGGAGCAACAATCAAAATCATATTCAAGTTTATTCATGACTATCATATGCACACCCTCAAAATTGTTGCTGAAATATTGAAAGATGCAATATTGATTGAAGAAGTCATGGCCAGACAACATATTCTAGAGGCAATTGAAGAGAACAATGCAAGGGAAGAGAAAGAAAGAAAAGAAAGATATGATCAGGCAAATCATCAACAACAACAAAATAGGTAGGCTTGATATCTTGTATTAATTTGTAAAATTTATCATTTTCCAAATTAGGGGAGATTGTTAGACCAAGTCAAGCCTAGCCTATATAATTATTTGTCTTGCTATAACATAGTTAGTACTTCTGTAATAGGGTAGTGACTTAGATATTTCTATGTATTATTACAGATAGAAGTTTGATCAGATTATATTTCAAGTTGTAATTAAAGTCAAGAATAAAGTCTGTTAGAAGATTCAAACTGAATCATGCAACAAGACAAAGAAGAATTTTTGGAGAAATAAGGAATACAATTTGAGAATTCTATTAAGGCAATTGCTTAGTCGAGAAGTCAGAATTACGCAACTGATCGAGAAGTCTCAAAACACACTCATTAGCTCAGTATTCGATCGAGAAGTCAGTCATTCGAGAAATCAAAATATTGAAGCCATTCGAGTAGTGTAAAATGTTATTCATTCGAGAAGTCCAGAAAATCAATTTGAGAAGCTATCAAAAGGAGCATTTGAGAAGTGTTAAAGCTAAGTCAATTGAGAAGTCATAGTTTCAAGTTTACATTCGAGAAGTCTAGTCTAATCGAGAAGTCATCAAACAGAGTTTGTGATCGAGAAGTCTACTCATTCGAGAAGTCAGTCATTCAAGGACTAATTGAGAAGTCATAACTAGTACTCAATCTAGAAGTCAATCACTATGACTTTTCGAATCAATTTCAACAGAGTACTCGACTGTTCCAAGGAGCTATTTTTAAGGAGAATTGCAGAAGAACAAGACATATAATTTGCAGCTCTGTCTTTGCAGGTCAAGTCAAGCCTGTGAAGATAGAGAAAAGTCTACAATGAAGCTGAGAAGATAGTCAAGACAAATGACAGAAGATATAAGGCTGAATGTAGCAGACTATCATAACGGTGTTAGCTAGAAATAGATATTAGTCAAATGTAAAGTATATCTTGTCTATTTCTAGTTTTAGCTAAACTATCTTATGTGAGCATGTGCAAATGACATATTGTCTATATATTTTATGCACAGCCACATTTGACAGTGTCTTTGATTTTTACATAGTAATCTTCCTAGAACAAGAAGCTGAAATTCAAATTGAATTTCAGATTGTAGCAAAGATTCATTCTAATAAAATTAGATTGAAAGTTATATCTTGTGTTTACTTTACTCACTGTTATATGCTATCGTAAACACTTGTATTGTTTCAACAGTTTAAGAATCACTCATCAGTTCATCAAGTTTTCTTTAATTTATAAAAAGAGATAAAGAAGGATTTGAAGTATACATTCACCCCCCCCCCTTTGTAAAATTCTGGGACTCCTTATTCATATCAAATGGGATAAAGCTAGAAACCTAATGAAGAAGAAGAAACTTGCCTTGGAGAAGACAAAAGATATGGATGTGTTGGAAAGGCTAAGAGAGCTCAGAGGTCAAATCCCAGACATTCATGATTACTATGAGAAGTTGTTAGATGAAATAATGAATGTGTCAGTTAGTGCTCAAAAGACTGGATGGATGATGTATGTGAACTTTACAACCTTGGGATCAAAAGTATTATCCACAAGAAGCTTTATGAAGATGAATATTTTTGAGTTGTATGTACTGAAGAGGAATATAATCTTTGGGGGTCATAAGTTGAATGAAATAATGAAAGACCGGATTTCAGAAAAGATAAAAGAAATTGGCGTTGAAGCATTCGAACAACCTCCGGTAGTCAAATACTACAAAGCATCAACTCTTCACAACCTGAATCTATCTGATGAATGTCTGGATAAAAGCCACCTAAATTTCATGAAGTATGTAGAAGGACAACTCAGGAGCAAAAAAGGTAGAACTAAACAAGATTTAGTAACAACTGAGATGATCTATGCATTCAGATTGTACAAAGAGATTGAAACATCGGTAACATTTCTAAAGGAAACATCAAGATACTATCAGGATCCTGTTTTTATGAGAAAAAATGATGAAACTAAAGTACCTGAAGTTTTTAGAGACTCTGATCCATGCATATTCACTAACAAGGATGGAACAATGTTTTTCTTATTCATGAAAGGGAAGGTTCAAATGAGAAGAGAACTTCATAAGTACAAGACCTACAATTCTGATATACTGAGGAAAGTACTTACAAAAATGAATAGATCCACTCAAAAACTGGACAAGTCTGCTTTGTGAACAATCTAGGATATGCTGAATGCAAAGCTGGTTGAAGAAAATATTCATGACACTAATAGGGTGAAGGGGTTTCCTAAGAGAATCACAGTGTTCATGTTCTCAAAGAAGATATTTGTATTCTTTGAAACAATATCAAAATCAAACTCTACAGACTATCTCACTGAAATGCTCAAGAAGCTTAAAGATCCACCTCTTGTAAACACACTTGAAGTCGAAGCTCGTGACTTAGTGAAAGCAAGGCTTGAATCCAAAATGGAAGAGCTCCAAAAGAATAGGAAAGAAGAAGAATAGAAGAAGAAACAAGAATCAAGACAAGTGAAGAAAAAAAAACTAGATTATCTATTCAGGACTAGAGGAACAAAATCTTGTACTTATTTAGAATTAAGAAATCTGGAACATTTCAATCCAATTCAGAATGTAATTAATGTTATTTTCAGTCTTTCTGCACTTTACTTTTTCTTGTTTAGTCAGTTGAGTTATCCTCTTAAAGGATTTGTTTGTCAAACTCTAACAATCAAATAGGGAAGATTGTAAAGCATAATGTAATGTAGTTTGTAATAGATTAAAGATAACTCAATAGAACAAGAAAGACAGACAAATAATATTAATGTGAAGCATAGGAATCCACGAGGATAAACAAACAGAACACATACATGCACTACTACAGAGAATTAAGAACTGAAGCATCTCAAGCGTCAAGGAAAGAAGTTCATTAATATGTTCAAGCCTCAGTGATGAATAAAAGAACAGAAGCCATTCGGAATCAAGACAGTAAAGTGATACAAGTATGAGAATCAGGATTTCAGTGAAAGAAATAAAGGAACAGTTGTGGATATGTTAACTGACATTAATTGCAAGTGAAGAATATTCTATTAAGTGTTAGTCGTCTGGGAACCAGACCAGTGTACTGGGTGTCAGCATAACGAGAAAAGAATTATCTTTACAGTATCAAGGAATCAGTTAGCTGCAAGTGGAATCAATGACTGACAAAGAAATAATAACAGGAATCAAATTAGAAGATATTTCCAAAGTCAAGTCAAGACAAGTCAAAGTCAAAAGCTAAATCAAGTATTGAATTTTGACTAAGTGATAAATTGCATCCTAAGTGTGTGAAGAAATCACATCCAAGCTTGTGAGAGAAATAGTATCCAAGGATCTAAAGCTGAAATCGCATCCAAGGATCTATAGCTGAAATAACTCCAAGGATATATAGCTGAAATAGCATCCAAGGATCTATAGTTGAAATAACATCCAAAGATCTATAGCTGAAATCACATCCAAGGATCTATAGCTAAAATCACATCCAATGATCTATATCTGAAATCACATCCAAGCTAAAATCACATCCAAGTTTGTGAGAGAAATCACATCCAAGCCAAATCGCAGCCAAGCATTCTTTTGCAAAGCCTGAACTATAAATACAACTCATTTAATTTAAAATGTGGTTAAAGAGTATCAGCCTTCAATTTTATCAACAACCTGCGAAGAGCATTCAAAGCCATACACACATAGATCGTATATTGTTGAAACAAATTGATTGTAACTTATTATAGCTAATCATTTATTTGATTAGAGTGTAGCACCTCCGGGGTTTATTAATATACCAATATTTCCCCGAATTGTTTGTGATTGTTTGACTACCTTTATTCATATCTTAAGAATACAAACTCATAAATAGTAATCCGTAATTAAAAGCTAAAAAATACCAACATCATATTCAACTCCGCCCTTCTATGATGATTTGGGACCTAACATGAGTGAAACACGACAATCATCATGAGCCCAATAACAAATACAATGATAGGAGAATACATATAAAATAATATGATTTAATTATAATATACACATCACAAAGATAATACCTTTACCGTTTTATCTAACCATGAGATAAGACGCGTCGTCACTTTTCTTGACAAAGAAAAAAGTCATTCTTCCAACCATGGTTATGAGCAACATCAAGGTTCAACACAAATGTATCTCTCCTCTTCCTCAATACCAACCCATACAAACCACCATTAAACATTTTTACTTGGTAAACAAGATAGTTGACAATCATACTAATAACCAAATGATGTTTCTTTTCCATCGAATCAAGACATGTCAAGATTCTCCACGTAGTAGGCATCAATTGAGCAAGGGAAGTATCAATAACTTTCAAGAACTCTTCAACAAGTTTCTAAAAGGGGAAAGTCATACTTATGTCGAATGGGTGGTGATAGAAACTAACCCAACCTTCACAATACCAATTGATTGTTTCACTAGTAATGAGAAACAAGATACTGACATCGGAGCTGAGAAAGAATGATTTATGCACATATGCAATCTTCTCATCATTCATCATGCTAGGGGGGTTGTTCTTGGCATCGAGAATGGACGTCGATGTCCATTTGGATTTAATTGCCACCTAAGATTTGGTTTCATTCTTGTCATTCTTTTTTGCCATTACAGTTTAAGTGAGCTACGGTTGTAATTGAAGAAAAGAAATTGCTCTGATAAGATAAAAACCTTATAAATTGAGGGAACTTTTATAAAAGGTAGTGGAAGAGTTGTAATCAAATGCAAATTTAAAAATATATACATTAATGATGGGGAAATATTTAATAGAGACACGAACACAAAATGAAATGAATTTTATTGGGTGTCAGACTCTCTCGACGAAATTAGGGGAAATTGTTAGTAAATAAATTTTCAAGTACTAAAGTACACTTACGAAAATGATTTGCGTTAACGAATATAGATAATGGTTATATTGACGTTGATAAATTGATACAATGATAGAATATATATTGACAAGAACTATAAGGAGAAGAATCAATTACAAGCACTTGGGAAAGAATACTAAGTGAAATGTTGACCCAGTCAAATAAAAATAGAAAACACTTTACGAGTAATACTTAAATTAATGGATATACAATTAATGAATGGTTAACCAAGTCAGACAACTATCAGCTACCCGAAAATTAAAGAAGGGATAAGTATGCAAAAGCTAGTAACTACACAACCACCTGTAGACGAGAAGTATAAGTATCCCCACAGAAGAGGAACGTGATATATCAACAATCTCATGCAATTAGGAACGGTAAAGATATGAATTGGGATATAAATAGTCAAATAGATGAAGATGATAGAAATATTACAACTTTTGTCATTACACCAAAAAACAATAGGTGATGAGTTATCTAGTGTAATCATTTTCTTATCAAATGTCTTGTACTACAAGATATTTATGAACATAATGAAGTATTTAGCTAAAATATAACCACCCATGAATTTTAACCTTATTCCAAGTGTTTTTCACGTCATCAAAAACTTTATATTCTTATTTCTTTATTTACGTATTGCACTTTATTTACTTGTGAGTTTGAATAATTAACACGACCCCTTAACTCTTAGTTTGATTAAACTTGGCTATTGTTTCTTAAAATTTTAATCAAAATAAATATCGTGTTAAACTCGCGAGTCTACAAACACCGGCTAGACCCAGTAACAAATCATGACGAGTGTTTGATGGCTTTGGTTCGTTCAGTCACCAGTTCGACTCTTCATCTTTGCCATCGTCCCGTAAATGAGTCACTTTTAATCATACCCAGGTACTACCTTCCTCTCACTTCTTTAGTTCACATGATATAGAGGTTGATTCCAATGCTCTATTTAGAACTAGTGGTGATGGTTGTGTTAGACCTCGTATAGATTTCTTGCATTCTGCCTCCTTAATTTGGAAAGATTGTTGCTATGGTATAACTGATGACATGAATGTTGATTTTGATGCTGTCAAACATGATGCACTTACTTTGTATGGTCCTATTGGGTTAACAAATACGATTAAACACTATGGTGGTTAAGTGGTTTTATTTTCAAGATGCTAAAAGTCTTAATCGAGCTCTGAAATTCAGCACCATAGAGATAAACGGTCATCTGTTTCGTCTTAAAAGTTGGTTTGAGTTTGTTCCTAGTATCAAGAAAACTGATCAAGTACCTATCTGGGTTAAATTCATCAATGTGCCATTTCTTTACTGTAGTCTTCAAGGTATGCATCTTGTGAGTTTAGCCATAGACCAACGTACTGCCATGTCTCCTTCCACTTTCGAAGCTATTACCAAGTGTGAACCCCTCCCTGAAGCTGAAATGTTGATCACCTTAGGAGTTATGGACCCTAGGCCTAACACTATCAAGTTATCTCTATCTGTTAACCTTGTTGATGATATTTCTCTAGTACATGTTCTCTACCAACCGTTTCTATAATGTATGCTTTATTTTTTCCCTAAGCATATTGTCTGTGCCTACCCACAGTTGTTTCGCTTGTCCCATTTGAGGAATGGTGTCTTCCTCCAAGCTCCATTTTTAAGGATCCTATACAAGAGGAATCTGTTAGTTTCCATTTGAGGAATGATGTCTACCTCCGGGCTCCATTTTTAAGGATCCTATACAAGAAGAATATGCTTCCGACGGATATCATGATGACCCTTCGAGTGAATCTAATGAGGATCTTACTAATCATGTTATGGCTACTAATGACAATGTAATGCATGTTGAGTACGAAAACGAGGTTGGTCTTCGAGCTAGTAGAGAAAATGATCTACTAAGTGATGGGCTTCTACGCATTGCTCATACGTATGCTGAGGAAGATGTTAGTGTTGATGCACATGATGATGTTGCAAACATGGATGTTGTTATTGTGGCTAGCCAAGATGGAGGTCAAGCTAGTGTTGAGTCTATTCGATGTTAGAGCTGGTACAACCCATTGATAAACTTACCATGAAGCTATATATCGTTTGCTTTAAAAATTTGTTATCTTTGTATATGTTGTTTTTAAGTTGGTATCTAAACAATATTTCTGAACATGTTTTATGGTTGGTTTTTGTCAATCATGGTGTGGGCTAGTCCCTCACTCTTGTGACTTCTTTGGAGTTGAGGTAATCTTTTCACCTCTTTATTTATAAAATTTATCTGAAATTAGCTAAAAAATATCGGGCTAAACACCCTTCTAAAATAGTTTGATAACATCACTAAAGAAATTGTATTATTTTATTTTCATTCATTCATAGTCTTGGCGATATTCACCACATATCATTACCGACTAACCGAAGCGTAAACTATTATCTTCCTGAATTATTAAACAAGTGGCGGAAAGATAGATAAGAATGTAGATGTTTACTGTTTTCATCCGTAAAGAAGTCATACAAGACGACAAATAAATCTCTGAATACGATGATGACTGTGATGATGACAAGTACGGTACATGTCATTAAACAATTATAAGTTACAAGTACCATACAAATGAGTAATTGAAAGTAACATCTCTTGACGTGCGGCCAATTATATCTGGAAAATTGGTATTATTAACGTGTCAAATCAGCAGCATCATCAGACTCATCAATTGACGCAAGAGCTTACGATTTTTTTACAAATGTGCTCCACTCCAAAACTGCCACCAAGGGAATTTCAGTACTCGTATATTCTGTGGAACGCCTCCCGTTTTATTTTCTATTCAATTATTTCAACTATTTCGACTTTACGATTCACTTTTTAAAAAAAACAAAAAAACTTTCCAACTCGCTTTCTTTTCCAAAAACAAAAATCTATTTTAATATTTTTGGTTATATTTATATTTTTCTATAAAAATATATAAAATAAATCAAATTAAATAAGTATCAAATATTTATATTTATATTTTTAATTAACACGATTATTTATTTCAGGATTAAAAAAATAGTTTTATAGTATTCTTGTTGAAAGTTTCCGGATCAATCCGGCCTAATCTCATCCTTACTAATACAATATGCATATCAATATCATATCTTGTTTTGTGTGAAGAGGTTGTATTATTTACACTTTAAAAAGGATGAATGTATTCTCCACTTTAAAATTACACTTTCAAATTCACTTTTATAAAAAAAACAAAAAACTTTCCAATTCACTTTCTTTTCCCAAAAAAAAAAATACTATTTGAATATTTTTAGTTATTTATTCCATTTTATATCTATATTTCTATCTTCAGAACACGCGGTGGCCAAAAAATATATATAATAAATCAAATTAAACAAGTATTAAACTATAGATCATATTTATATAGATTGATTAATTAACACGATTATTTATTTCAGGATAAAAATTAGCTTTATAGTATTCTTGTTGAAAGTGCGGATCAATCCGTCCTAGAGCCTGTTTGTTAAGCTTTAAGCCGGGACCTTAAAATTGTTTCAGACTTTAAACTGAAAAATATCTGTTTGTGTAATAAGTCAGAAACCGACTTAAAATCAGAAATAAGTCAGACTTAAAATCAGAAATAAATATTAGATACTTTTTTCAATGACTTATTTTTTTTATTTTTCTATTTTGATAAAAGTTATCCATATGCATAAATTACTCATAAGTCACTTTTATTATTATTATTATTATTATTATATTTTTAAAAACTCATAAATAACTCATAATACAAAATTACTCAAACATGCATTTTAAGTTTTGGTTTATCACATTGTCATTTTAAGTCATAAGTCACAATTTTAAGTCTAAGCAAAACCCGCCTCTTAATCTCATCCTTACTAATACAATAATCTCATCGTTACTAATACAATATGCATATCAATATTATGTCTTGTTTTGTGGAGTAAATTGCAAAGTGGTGGCTGAACTTTACACTCACTTTCAAAAAAGTGGCCAGACTTTCAATTTTGCAAAATAGTGCCTAGATTTGCATTTTTCCTTTCAAAAAGGTGGCTGGAGACGATTTTCAGTTTTTTGGCATGGGTAAAATGGAAAAACAATGCTAGAGACCCTAAAAATTATTCAAAAAAATTCTCAAATTAATATGTGTCACCATATGATTGATTATATTCGTAATAATAATAATAATTCGCCTTCGGCCACCATTTTGTAAAATTGAAAGTCTGGCTAAATTTGTCTTTTTCCTTTCAAAAAGGTGGCTGGAGGCGATTTTCAACTTTTTGACATGAGTAAAATAGAAAAAAAATGCTTTTTGACTGGGGTAAAATAGAAAAAAAAAATTCTCGAGACCTCAAAAAATTTTCAAAAAAATCTCCAAATTAATATGTGTCACCATATGATTGATTATATTCGATCCAAAAATTATAAAAATTCAAAAATTATATTGGATTATAAAATTATAAAAATCAATCATATGGTGACACATATTAATTTGGAATTTTTTTGAATAATTTTTAGGGTCTCTAGCATTGTTTTCCCATTTTACCCCTGCCAAAAAGCTGAAAATTGCCTCCAGCCACCTTTTTGAAAGGAAAAAGACAAATCTGACCACTATTTTGCAAAATTGAAAGTTTGACAACTTTTTTAAAAATGAGTGTAAAGTTCAGCCACCACTTTGCAATTTACTCTGTTTTGTGCGAACAAGTTGTATTATTACACTTAAAAAAGATTAATGTATTGGTATTAGTTCAACAATTTTTTTAAAAAAATATCCTAAATATCTTGTTATCTAATTACACTAAAATTACTGGTATTTGTTCAAGTTGCTAATCAATTTTATTGAATCTTTCATTATTATTGAAATAAACAAGCACCAAGAGGATCGAATATCTTCGTATATGAAAATAATTTGTGATGGCAAAAGGGTTTATTCAGTATGTGTACATACTATAATGATATTTTTTAACGTACTGTGATTTATTATAATTAAAAAGATTCACTATAAAAGTATTTATGGCTTCAATATTTTTTAATTATATTTATTTTTAAATAATATTTTATAAATTTATATAATATCATGTAAATAATTTTTTTATATTTTAATTATATTAATGAGTTAACCTTATTAATTATTATTTTTAATTTAAAATTTAATTTTTTTTACTTTCAATTAATTCTTTTTAGTCTATATTATTAATATACTCGTCAGGTTTTTGCAGGATGTTACACGTGATTGATTTTTGTACGAGTTTATTAATTTAATTTCAATCCTTTTTTATGAAAATTTATTAAGAATGAATACCGAATTTAAACTCGTACTGGTCTTTTTATATTATATTTAGGAAAATTCCTAATAGTACCATTGGCTTTTTTAAATGGTACAAATTATAAGTATATTTAATTATTTAATAAAAATTTATCATAAATTAAAATTAACATTAGGAACCCTAAATGAACCGAGTATGTCACATCACAAATACTGCGTTGAGAGAATTCTGATGGCGCCGCAAAACTGAAAGTGTGCTTAATTTGTTTGGCAGTAAAAATACAGCCAATAATAAAGTCCCTTTTTAATTTGCAAAAACATTAGTCGAAGTCAAAGCTTTGAATGACTTAGACCAGTTTGGCTAATCTTTAAACTGAGCACTTAAAATTGTTTTTGAGTTTGAAGCTGAAAAATGTCTATTTGTATAATAAGAAAGAAACTGACTTAAAATTATAAATAAGTTATAAATTGATTTAAAACCAGAAATAAGTATTATGTACTTTTTTCACTAATTTATTTTTTTATTTTTCTATTTTGATAAAAGTTATTCATATGTCATAAATTACTCATAAGTCACTTTTTTTATTATTATATTTTTAAAAACTCTTAAATCACTCATAATACAAAATTACTCAAGCATGGCTTTCGGCTTATTACGTTAAGTCACTTTGAGTCATAAGTCATAATTTTAAATTTAGCCAAACGGGCTCCTAAGAGACATAGTATGTGGGTTTTTTTTTATTAATTAAGCTTATAGCCTTAATATCTGTTTTAAATAATCTCGGGATGGGTTAGAGTCGAAGTCCGGGACGATAAATGATAGACCCATCGTGCTCTTGGTACGTGTTGTTATTAATCTTTTAATTGATGAATATTCTTCTTCATGCGATATTTGATTCTTTTTATATTTTTAAAGAATTAGGCTTAATTTTTCTACACGTATTTTAAAAAATTTGATTATATAGTTATTATTTTTAAATCTTATCTAAGCAAAATATTTATTTAAATATTAAATATGTCAAAAAGTCAAAAACAATTATTAAACTATGTGATTAAAACTATTTACAGCTTACATACAAATATATACTTAAAAACAGAATGAGTAATACTTGAAAAATTCAAAATCAAATTAAAATTTGATTGTTTTGAGTTTAAAATTGGGCATGAGTTTAAATTAATAGTTCAGTTTGAGTTTTCTATGTATTTACTCCTCCTATTTTAAATTAATAGTTCAGTTTGAGTTTTCTATGTATTTTTAGAATGTATTAAAAAGTAATTCTATGAAAAAAATTAAATTTAAATAAAAATTTGGTATCAGGAAAGAAAATTAAAAATAATTTTGTGAAGTTATCCATTCTTACTGCCTTGCCTTGTGTTTCAGAAAATTAAAGGTTCATTCTCCTCGAATACAAATATCATTAAGAGTGTGAATTACTCTTAGTAAGTGACATCCTTAAAATGCTGCGGATAAAGATGTAAGCGAAAAATATTGTTTGATAAATTCATTCGGAGAAAGAAATATGTTTAATAACATTACAGAACATTGTTTGATTTTTATAGAAATTATTTAAGTTCAAGTTTGATAACAAAAAGTCAATTCATTATTAGATAAAAGTTAGATAAACATAAATTCATTATTAATAAGTTTGAATTCGACTCTGAGACTTTGTTTGAATTAGATAAACTCGATTCAATATAAAGACGGACCCAAGTATAGACCACATGGCTAGCCCCCACGCCCACAAAATTCTTTTTTTATTATTGTTCATTCCGAGCAAAATATGTTCACAGCTTCTTATGTATTTTAAGAAATACTAAATTAGACCCCTCTCGATTTGGTGTCTACTATTGGTTCGATATGTTATTGAATTCAAATCCGAATAATAATTTCAATTACATAATAAAATTTTTGAATTTGATAAACCTTTTGAGATCGGTTCGTTTACAACAGTCCTCGCAAGTAATGCAGATATTCGACCTGCTGATATACTTCGAAGAGGGTGTTGTTAAGGTGTTTTGCGCCTTTACGATGATGCAGTACTAAAATTTGGTATTATTAGATTACGAGCCCGTGTGGCTAATCTTTAAACCGTGACTTAAACTGTTTCTAATTTTAAGTTGAAAAATATTTGTTTGTTTAATAAGTCAGAAACCGACTTAAAGTCAAAAATAAGTTACTGACTTAAAGCCAGAAGTAAGTCACTTTAAGTCGTAAGTCATAATTTTAAATCTAGTCAAACAGACTCAAGGTGGGATGACACCTAGTTATTGATATGTGTATCACTTGTCATGTTATAATATGAGATATGAGTATTTTGTCACGCTTGACAAGTCAGATAAATTGGTGTATATCGCTTGTCATGTTTTAATACGAAACTACCTTATAACCCGTGCAAAACATGGATACTATTAATAAATTATATATTAATTATTTTATATAATTTAAATATTTCATTTAACGTGATAATTTGTTTTATTATTAATTTATTTTTACATTTTTCTATACAATGATGTTTATATATTAAAATTTATAAAATTTAATGATAAATTATAATTTTAAATAAATAAAAGAGTTTGAATGGTGATTAAATTGAGTTGAATGTGAGTAAAC
>QRFB01009177.1:0-31612 GCA_008931105.1 Oenanthe javanica | reverse complement strand
AATTGTATTTTACATTGGATTTGTATTTATTTAATAAATTTTAATGTTTTATTATAGGAAAAAAGAAATTATTAAACTTGAAAGGATTTGAAGATAAAGAGTTATTCGTATTTATTGATCTACACGGGGACTGAATCATATTTTGAGTTCCCAAAATCAGAATTTAACGATCTTACAGCACACGCAAAATTTACGGAATTCTCTTTAATTAAGAGGTGGTCCAATAAATAAAATCTAACTGAAACAATCCAGAAACGAAGTAAATGTAACTACAAATTTTAATCGGAGAATCATAAAATTTAGGAAGCCTAGTATTTGGCTTAAATCATTAAAATACTTGGATGATTGGATATATATAGATCATGTTTTAATATTAAAGATAATTAGCTTATATAGAGAGCAAAGAAGGATCATACTTTTACTTCTAGGATTTTTCTTCATCCTTTATAAAAAAAAAATTAGTTCTACATTAATATAGGTCAAGGTATTCTTTCATCTTATCTTGTTTTGTTATATCGCTATATGGTTTTCTTCATAGTATTTGTTAAATTACTATTAAAAATAAAACATAGTTATGGTTCATAATATTTGTTGCTTTTACTTATATCCTTAGCGAGTGGTTTCATTGTAGGTCGTAAAAGGAAAGTTATGTTTGCACCATAACTACGTTTTATTTTTAATAGTAATTTAATGGGTAATGAGAAATTTAATTGATATGTTTTAAAATTTTATTTGTATAATCGGTCAATATTATAAAATAATTCATGCAAATAAGAGTAACTGATTGAGAGATTTTACTCATTAGAGGCGTATATACGATTAACATAATTGAATTTAAGTGCGAAAGTATTATTAGATTTGTAAGAGCGTTAATGTTTGAGAGAGATTAACAATTGCTCTAATTACTTAACCTATTAAATTATTATATTTATATAACTAATTTGGTGTAAGAATTGTGACCCTGAATTGCCCTAAACTTTTACTTAATCGATTTTATATAAATTTAATTTACATTATTTAGTTAGTAATAATTCCCAATATTTGTTTTATTCAAAAACAATTTACAATAATTAAAATAAATTTTTTGGAACATGTTTGCTTGTGGATACCATGTACTTGTTAGTCTCAACACAACACTTATGATTATTTAATTTAAAATACATTACAGTAGAAGATGAATGAATATTCAATAAATAAATAACATCATCAAATGAATAATTTTTTCTTGTCCCAACATAATAGAAATAGTGTATTTTTTAACTCGATAAATGAAAAATCTCGATTAATGAATATAATTTTTCAATCCCGAGTGTATTCATTTATCGAGGTTAAACTGTAGTAATAATGAATATTATATAATATTGATATATATGCAAAAGTTATATGGAGAAACTTATTTGGAGTACTAATTGAAGAACATATATGTTCTGCATTATATCATGCTTATTATATATTGCAGAGTTTAATGTAGAACATATATATCTTCAATTTGTACTTCATTTAAGAGTACAAATTTGACTAGACACTAGAAACCAACCTTATACCCCATTTTTAATTTGATTTTTCCTATTAATTAATGAACTTTTTTTTCAAATCTAACTTTACCAAATTTTTCTTCATCTCCCAATGATCAATTTGCATACCATATGTGCTATATTCCGACGACTTCAAAATCAATCTCAAATTTATATTACATCTGTTATCAGATCGAAATGCAATTACGAATTTATATTAGATAAATAAAAAATTTGTATTATAAAAATCAATAATTTATATTATAAGAATCACCAAATTCACCAGTTTTGTTAAATAAATACATATGGAGATTGCCGGAAAAATGGAAATCCCAGGAATATAGCACATATGGTATGCAAACTGATCGTTGTGAGATGGAAAAAAATGTGGTGAACTTAGATTTGAAAAAATGTTCACCAATCGGTGGGAAAAATCAAATTAAAAACGGAGGGATTATATGGATTGTGTATGGGATGGTGTATTTTAATTGTGTGTGGTGCACTCTATGAGCCATTGGATTAAATTAAATATGTTGTTTAAATTAGCTTCTGGTTTCTCGATTTGACTTAGTTTCTATTTGAGTATTTGCCTATATAGAGAGAGAGAAAGAGTCTTACACAAATAGAAAATAGCTTAAATGAGAAATATAAACCTTATCATTACCCCTGTCGCACCCACACACAAATTAAATACACCCTCACATACACAATCCCATCTATTCTCCTCCATTTTTAATTTAATTTTTCCCGTCAATTGGTGAAATTTTTTTCAAATCTAACTTCACCACTACGCCAAAAGCAGCTACTTATGGAGAATGCGCAACGTATAATCTTTTATATTGTAGCAGTCAGCGTCACGTTTCGATCTAGGAAGATGCTAACACTTCAACAATCCATCAGCATCTATCAGTACTAACAAGTCCATGTTAAGAGACAATGGTTGCACATCATGACTTTGGCATAATATGCGTCCCTAGCATAATTATGCGTTCTGGGAGATTCGAACTCGTGACCTGCTCTGATACCAATTAATAGGATCTAAACGCTTACCACTATGCCAAAAATAGCTACTTCTGGAAAAAGCGCAACTTATAATCTTTTATATTGTAGCAGTCAGTGCCACGTTTTGATTTAGGAAGATGCTGACACTCCAACATTATTTATATAACATCTTTTTTAATATTTTATAATATTTTAAATTTTTAATAATTGTACAATAATTTATTAATCTTTATAATTATATTTACATAAAATGACTTTATAGTCAAATATATTATTAAAAATCTAATAAATGTTAAAATATTTGAACAAAAAATAATTATAATTCTTAAGAGATTTGAAGTAAAATAAATTTTAATAATACGTGTTTAATGAGATTCAAACTCTCTCTATATATTTTTTATATTTAAATTAATAATATAAATATTTGTTTTAATATGAATTATGGATTATATTCAATCATAATTCTTTAAATGTACTTTAAATAATAAAATATGAAATATTTTTTAAGTTCTTTAATATTAAATCTTATGAAATATTTTTTATTTTTAAATGTAAAAGTCATTATTATTTTTTAAGGAGCATAAACTTTTATATATTCATGTATTAAATAAAATAAATTTATAATCTATGCTACACATAAATTTATTTTAAACATTTTATAATTTTTTATTTATGTTTTATACTTTTTCATATTATTTTAATTATTTTTTAAAAGATGTTTTAATTATCATAATGATTTATTTTAAATAGTTTATAATTTTTATTTATATTTGTTAGGAATATATTCATTTGATGATGTACAAAATGTTAGAATAGGGTTTAACATAGTCTATTTGTAATAAGTCTTTCTAATCTCTGAAACTGTATAATCAGAGTCTAGATAGTCACAGTTCATGTTACTTGTACTTAGAATAATTTTTGAAGAAAGTGAAACCAGAGTCTGCATGAAGATCAGGGTCAGAAAGGTGATCAGAGTCTATAGACTATTGGAGTCTATGATCTGTCAGAGTCTACAAATACTCAGAGTCTATAGATCATCAGAGTCTATAATCTGTCAGAGTCTGAATATTCCAGAGTCTATATAGTTGAAGCTATATTTGGAAGATGATCACATGAATGGAAAGTCTTCAAAGATAAAGACAAATATATTGCAGATATGCTATGGGAAGGAAAGAGAATTCCAGGAGGAAACTGTATACTAATAATTAAGAATTATATTCCTATTATAATTTGATTTTCTGTTATTAGTTGATAGACAGCTCTCTATATAAACACTCTATGTAACCTAATTGTAAATTTTCAAAGTCAAAGAATAATTGTCTTAGTCATATTTTGTGAGAGCATAGAGATAGAGAGTTGTAGTGAAAACACAGAGAAGCTGTTAGGGTTTGTGTACACCCTAGGAGAGTTTGTATTTACAAATCAATAATACAAGCAGTATTTATTCACATCTTTGTGTTTGATCTTTGTTCTTAATTCATAACTGTTAATTCATAGTGAGTTGGTTTTAAATCAGGTAGAAAAGACACACAAGTATTCAACCCCCCTTCTACTTGTGCAACTGGGAAAACAATATTCAATCCAATTGATATGTGAATATATAATTTTAAAATATTAAAATATATAAAATTACTAAAATTTTAATCATTTTAAAATAAATAATTAAATTAATATAAAAAACTAATGTGCGGGCATCGTAGGGTTGAAATTTAATAATATAAAATATGAATAAGTTACATGGGCGAACAAAATAATCCACATTACAAATGGGTCTTTATGAGCCGATACGCACACGAACAGTTCGGTGTTCGGCTAAAAAAAGTTTGGTTCATGTTCGGTTCGATTTGTAAACGAGTCGAACATTGACTCAATTTTTAGGTTCGGTTCATAAATGGGCTGAACTTGAGCACAACATAGTTCGACTTGAAAGTTCGCGAACAAGTTCGATTATAATGTTCGTGAACTATATTCATGAACATAATTCGTGAATATAGTTTGAAAGATATTCTTGAACACATGTTTGTGGACATTTACCAATTATGATAAATAGTATATATATATATATATATATATATATATTAAGTATTTGTGTGGATATTAGTTTATAAATTAATTTACTATTTTTTGTACTCATTTATTTCTTAAAATTAAATTTCCTAGTTTTTGTTAAATTATTAATTTTCAAGTTTGTACTTTTTTGAATTTGGATTTTGTACTTAAAATATGAGAATTTTTTTCCTAACTCATTATCCTGTTATTTAAATTTAAATTTATTTATTTTGCTTAACATTTATATGTTCATGAACACAGGTTCGTGAGACATATTCATGAGTTATTCGTAAATAGTGTTTGCGAGATGTATTCGTGAGTTGTTCACGAACATGTGTTCGTGAGTTGTTCGCGAACGTGTTCGTAAACACTAACGAGTCAAACTCAAACAAAGTATTAGGCTCGATAAGAATTCGAGTTCAAGAAATTTTAAATGAGCTGACCATGAACAATCTAAATTTTGCCTCGGCTCGATAAGAATTCGAGTTTGAGAAATTTTAAATGAGCTGACCTTGAACAATCTAAATTTTTCCTCGGCTCACTCTAGTGACTTTCAAAGTCGAGTCCTTGTTAAGTACCTCACTCCTGACAGCCTTTTCCCCATGTGCTTCTCAAATAAATATTCTTAAGCTTTCTGCCCTATTTTTGAGACATTTTGCCTTTTAGGAAACCCTCAATTAATTGAGGTCTTGTTCCTTGTCCTGTTAACCCTTCCTTGAATGAGCTTCAAGCTTCTAATGATTCTCCCATAGCTCAATCTCCTGAGCACAACAACAAAGAAACTTCAGTTAATATGGTGTATAAAAGGTGGTCCACGGCTAAGGGTGAGACAACAGAAAAAGATAACGGCAAAGAAGTGGTCGTTTTGATAGACTATGATTCAGAGGGTATGGAAGGCCCGGAGATCCCTTTTGCAAACAGGAAGTGCCTAAGCATGAAAATGACAAAGACAATGGCAAAGACATTGCTCAGACAATGGTTGAAGATGAAGCCACCCCAAACAGGAGATTGTTGCAGATACTGGTAAAGTTGCTAAGGTTACCCATGTTCCTGTGGTGATTGGATTGCCTTCGTGCAATAATAGTCCGTTTGGTCACTGGCACTCAGCTAAGAGGTGAAGGATGTTGCCTTCAGATGATTAGGCAACAATTTTACGAGAATATTTTGAGTGGTAGAGAGTCGAACCTGAAACTCCTACCAACTGGAACTCTAAAACTTTAAGGTGTTAGAAGACTAACTTGCCACAATCTCATATTATTCTAACAAGCTAGAAACGGGTGATGGTAAAAAAAAAACCATTTTTCAAAAAAAGTTAATGAGCTAATTTTGAAAATTTTAGCCAAAAATATAAATAAAAAACAATTTTGAAGGGACTTACATGTTAAACATGTGTATCACCTCTTTTATAGGCCCCGAAAAATAAATTTTTTTTGTAAAATATATTTTTTATGTAAAAAACATATAAAAATTTAAGTTTGGAATATTCAAATGAGAAATGCATATTTCAATAATAAAAGTGGTCAAAACTAAAAATAATTATTTTATTATTTAATATTTGAAAAGCTATATTTATCATTTTCCACTAAAAACCCACACATATAATAACACCCTTATACAAATTGTTCAATTTAAAAATAACACACTTATATAAAAATATAATATATATATATATATATATATATGAAAATCATAGTCACCTTTTATTTTTTATAAAAAGGGAGGGTTAACATGACAATATTTATTAATAATTAAATTTAATATATTAAATATAACATTGAATCTAATCTAAATTTGAAAAATTAAATATTATTGATTTCAACCTAAAATCCAACATAAAAATTTTATATACCTTTTAATCATAAATAAATATATATATAATCAATTTACGTGTATCCTAGTTTTTTAATATTATGTATTAAAAAACAGAACAAAACAAATTAAGTTTTTACAAAAGAATCTGATTTAAGTTGAATAATAATAATTATAATAATAATAATAATAAATAATAATATAACGTGGCCGACACGTGTGTATCAGAACCTACCACTATCTCTAGAAGCCTTCTCACTATCTCTAGAAGCCTTCTCTGAATCCCTAAAAATGTATACATACAAGCCACGAAAAATGTACTCCATATATATAGGCTTTATATACAAGTTATTTGATTGAAAGAATAATCTTTATTAATATCTTCCCATTTGCTGTCTCAATTCACTTCCCAGTTCGTTTTCACCCACAGGTTCTTTCCCTTGATCATTCCCAATCTTTATTTCACCACATATTCTATATATTTTTTATATTTTCATTTTGTATATAATTTTGATATTTATGATAAATTTATGCAATAAAAGTTGTTGATTTTGTTGGGTTTTGCATAAAGTTGTGATCTTTATTGTCTCTTCACTCTTTTGTTATATATAGGAAATATGTGTGTGTGTGTGTGTGTGTGTGTGAAAATATGAGTTTTTTTATGTGTGAAGTGATGCAGATTGGGAAAAGTTGATTTGGGTCAGTGGGGTTTTGGATTTGTGAATTTTCTTGGTTGTTTTGGCATATATGATTGCTTAATTTAGATTTTGTGTCATGTTCAAGTGATTGATTTTGAGGTAGTTGAGCAAAGTTAGTTCCTTTTTTATGAAAGGAAAATTTGGGTTGAGTTTTAGGGGATTTTTTTGTTTAATTGGGAATAATTTGAATTTGAGAAAAGTTATCGAGTCGAATAGGTGTTGATTGTTAGCTTAAAGCTTGGAAAGTTGTTTTGATACTGGGGAAGATGGTTGTTGAATCCATTGGTGCAACGTCTCTTTTGAGGCATAGTCCGGTATTTGGACTGCATTATAGTAAGGATGTTGGAGGTAAAAGGAAGGTGGTTGATTTTGTTCGGATTCCTCGGACTGAATTTATTGGTAAAAAGTTGGTTTGTTGTACTTCTTCGCAAGGAGTGGGAGTTGCTCGTCCATTGACGATGACATTTGTCAAATCTCAGGCTATGGGGTTGGCCCAGGAAGCTTATTCTTATAAAGATGAGGAGCGGTTACCTAGAAATTTTAATTATGGGTCTGATAGTGGTGTTGATCGTAAGCCTGGCTTGTGGCCTCCAGAGAACAAGGCTGATAATGCTTCCCTTCAGAATCCATTGCTTCGGCAAGAAAGGATGGGTTGTGGGTGGTTAGGTGCTATATTTGAATGGGAAGGAGTTTTAATTGAAGAAAATCCAGACCTAGAGAAGCAGGCTTGGTTGGCTCTTTCTCAAGAAGAAGGAAAATCACCTCCACCAACTTTCATTACTCGGAGAATTGAAGGCATGAAGAATGAGCAAGCAATTTCTGAAGTTCTTTGTTGGTCGAGAGAGCCCTCTCAGCTAAGGAGAATGGCCTCTAGAAAGGAGGAGATTTATAAAGCTTTGCAGGGGGGAATATACAGATTTCGACCCGGTTCTCAAGAGTTTGTAAATGTTTTAATACATTACAAGATACCAATTGCCTTGGTATCAACCCGACCAAGAAAAACTCTCGAAAATGCAATTGGAGCTATTGGGATTGAAGGGGTTTTCAGTGTGATTGTAACAGCAGAGGATGTATATAGAGGAAAGCCAGATCCAGAAATGTACATGTATGCGGCACAGCTTTTACAGTTTTTACCCGAACGATGTATCGTGTTTGGAAATTCAAATCAAACTGTGGAGGCAGCTCATGACGCAAGAATGAAGTGTGTCGCTGTTGCCAGCAAGCATCCTGTTTACGAACTTGGGGCTGCTGACTTAGTCGTGAAGCGCCTAGACGAGCTTTCTATCGTAGATTTAAAGAACCTAGCTGATATTGATTCTCCTGAATTTGGCCAGCCAGAGTTGGAAATGGAGTTGGAGGAAGAGGCTGATCCATCCTCATCTTCGTCAGTGGCATTTGATGATGACTTTTGGTGATCGGTACAGTATAGTACTAGAATCAAATTCTTGATTAAAAATGGTGATATCTACGGGATGTATAGTGCAACTATCCAGTTCTTGATTCTAAAAGCTCGATAGTGATCCCCCTTTGTATAATTACATATGAAGCAAAAAAAATGAAGGAAAAGGGTTGTATTGTTGAAAACCCTTAATGCCATCAGTCTTATGTAAAGTGTAATTATATTTTTTATATCATTACATAATGTCAGACACTAAAGTGCAGAGTTTTCCTTATTGGTATGATTTATCTTGTAGATTCATAATATTGTTGCAAGCAAATTGGTTAATCCTATATTAACATTTGCAGCCTCAGCATGCTTGCCTAGTTAGTTAAGGTATGCTGGTGTTTTTGGGATTGAAAATTAGAGCTTAAATCGATTATTTAAGTGAGGTGATTAATTTATCGAAATTTAATTGTACAGAGAAACATAATAAATTAATATTCTCTCCGTTCTAAATTTACGGTCTTATTTCATTTTGTATAATCAAATTGATTAAATTATAATTGAAAAATATTTAAAAGTTATATTATTTGAAAACATATTTAATTTATTTAAAAAAATAATTTTTGTTCTTTAAAAATTATAAAATATTAATTTTTAATTTTTAATTTTTAATTTTTAATTTTCAATAAAATTTTAATTAATTTGACTAATAAAATTCAAATAAGATAACTAATTTGGAACGGAGGGATTGAGGAAGTAATTTATAAAAAAAATAATATTTTTAATTTATTTTATCTCAATATAATAATGATAACGTATATTTAATTTCGATAAATTAATAAATTTGACAAACCCAAAATTATTTATTTAAAGAGGTTAAAACATTTTCTTTTTACAACATATTCATGTGTAAAAATCGTTTTTTTAAAAAAAATGTTATTTTGCTCCTTTTTAAGAAAAAAATTATTTTGCTCATTTTCCTACAGGCATGCACCGATGGGCAATAGCCATTCCCAATTAACTAGTTCGACACTAGTCAATAGTGTCAAGCAGCTACCTTATTTTGCGGCTTCGTGGTTGCGATAACGATAAGTATCATATATATCATCATGCATAGCTAGCTGTACAATAAATATACACGTATCATTGTAGTTTACACGTGGTGATTATTTATGCTATCGATTTTGCATGATGGCGTGCTGCGTGTGTCATAATAAAAAAAAATTATGGGCTGATAAAAGCTAGATAAACAATTCTGTGGTGGTAAAAAAATCCCGTTTTGCAAACAGCATAAATATTGTACGTTTCGAACTCGATTGGTGTTTACATCGAGGTAAATTTAGCCTTCACGTTAGGATATAATATATGATCGTGATAAATAANGGTTCTCAAGAGTTTGTAAATGTTTTAATACATTACAAGATACCAATTGCCTTGGTATCAACCCGACCAAGAAAAACTCTCGAAAATGCAATTGGAGCTATTGGGATTGAAGGGGTTTTCAGTGTGATTGTAACAGCAGAGGATGTATATAGAGGAAAGCCAGATCCAGAAATGTACATGTATGCGGCACAGCTTTTACAGTTTTTACCCGAACGATGTATCGTGTTTGGAAATTCAAATCAAACTGTGGAGGCAGCTCATGACGCAAGAATGAAGTGTGTCGCTGTTGCCAGCAAGCATCCTGTTTACGAACTTGGGGCTGCTGACTTAGTCGTGAAGCGCCTAGACGAGCTTTCTATCGTAGATTTAAAGAACCTAGCTGATATTGATTCTCCTGAATTTGGCCAGCCAGAGTTGGAAATGGAGTTGGAGGAAGAGGCTGATCCATCCTCATCTTCGTCAGTGGCATTTGATGATGACTTTTGGTGATCGGTACAGTATAGTACTAGAATCAAATTCTTGATTAAAAATGGTGATATCTACGGGATGTATAGTGCAACTATCTAGTTCTTGATTCTAAAAGCTCGATAGTGATCCCCCTTTGTATAATTACATATGAAGCAAAAAAAATGAAGGAAAAGGGTTGTATTGTTGAAAACCCTTAATGCCATCAGTCTTATGTAAAGTGTAATTATATTTTTTATATCATTACATAATGTCAGACACTAAAGTGCAGAGTTTTCCTTATTGGTATGATTTATCTTGTAGATTCATAATATTGTTGCAAGCAAATTGGTTAATCCTATATTAACATTTGCAGCCTCAGCATGCTTGCCTAGTTAGTTAAGGTATGCTGGTGTTTTTGGGATTGAAAATTAGAGCTTAAATCGATTATTTAAGTGAGGTGATTAATTTATCGAAATTTAATTGTACAGAGAAACATAATAAATTAATATTCTCTCCGTTCTAAATTTACGGTCTTATTTCATTTTGTATAATCAAATTGATTAAATTATAATTGAAAAATATTTAAAAGTTATATTATTTGAAAACATATTTAATTTATTTAAAAAAATAATTTTTGTTCTTTAAAAATTATAAAATATTAATTTTTAATTTTTAATTTTTAATTTTTAATTTTCAATAAAATTTTAATTAATTTGACTAATAAAATTCAAATAAGATAACTAATTTGGAACGGAGGGATTGAGGAAGTAATTTATAAAAAAAATAATATTTTTAATTTATTTTATCTCAATATAATAATGATAACGTATATTTAATTTCGATAAATTAATAAATTTGACAAACCCAAAATTATTTATTTAAAGAGGTTAAAACATTTTCTTTTTACAACATATTCATGTGTAAAAATCGTTTTTTTAAAAAAAATGTTATTTTGCTCCTTTTTAAGAAAAAAATTATTTTGCTCATTTTCCTACAGGCATGCACCGATGGGCAATAGCCATTCCCAATTAACTAGTTCGACACTAGTCAATAGTGTCAAGCAGCTACCTTATTTTGCGGCTTCGTGGTTGCGATAACGATAAGTATCATATATATCATCATGCATAGCTAGCTGTACAATAAATATACACGTATCATTGTAGTTTACACGTGGTGATTATTTATGCTATCGATTTTGCATGATGGCGTGCTGCGTGTGTCATAAAAATAATAATTTATGGGCTGATAAAAGCTAGATAAACAATTCTGTGGTGGTAAAAAAATCCCGTTTTGCAAACAGCATAAATATTGTATGTTTCGAACTCGATTGGTGTTTACATCGAGGTAAATTTAGCGTTCAAGTTAGTATATAATATATGATCGTGATAAATAATAGTTACGTAAGTTAATTGCATGTATAGAATTCATTTAGTGTATGTGTCAATGTGTATACCATATTTGGTAGAATGTTAATTTCTAGTAACACTAACATGAATCTTAACAGGACTGACTATGGCAATGGGTTTTTCATGCTACACTCCATATGAGAACATGCAACGAATAGCCCGTCAGAATATCTATTCAAACAATGTGGAGGCATCAGGAATGAGAAGATCATGTGTTGGTCTTCCCTCTTTGTTATGTAATCCACGAAACACAATGCGAAATTTACGTTTTCATGGCTTTGGAGTAGGTAGCAAACGAGGACAACAGGTAGTTGTTGCTTCAAGTCCTCCTATAGAAGATGTCGTGGTTGCGACGGATCCTTTGACAAAAGAGGATCTTGTGGCATATTTAGCTTCTGGTTGCAAGTCTAAGGAGAAGTGGAGGTGTGTGTTTTAACTCTTGCTGGTACTAAATTTTGGTTGCACAGCACGTACAATACTAGAAAAAATGGAATAGACATCGCGGTTTTAAAATCAGTTGCTAAAACCAACGATTTAATTTCGATATTTTTTTTCTTCTTATGGTTGTTAATTAGTGTTTATGTGGATATCAGCTGTTAATAACAGTTCATACTTGTCCAAGGTTTTTAGTTATCTGATACATTGCATAAACAACCCACGCATTCATATTTACACATATAGTACTACATAGTTTTTCTGTAATATAACTTTTTGTTGGCCAGTAGAAACTCGTGTCTTCTTTGTCATTGTTATAGATATTATTGGCACAACATGTTGCAGAATTGGTACTGAACATGAGAAGTTTGGGTTTGAGTCCAAAACATTGCGACCTCTGAAGTATGAACGGATATCAGAGTTGCTTTATGGTATTTCTGAGACATTTGATTGGGATAAGATAATGGAAGGCGACTATATTATCGGACTCAAGCAGGTGGTTCTGATTTTCCTGCCTCTTATTTGTATACATAAACAGATTGTCTCCTTACTCAGGTTCATGGTATCCTTAGTAGGTCATTTAGGACAAATTTTGAAAGCAAATTCTTCTCTAAAAAATCTGTACTTCTAAACATTTTTTAGACACTTCACTTGTTGCGTTTGCTGTTTTTTTTAAATATTGAAGTCTATGTTTATTGTTGAGCAGGGAAAGAAATACATGTCAATGGAACCTGGTTGTCAGTTTGAGCTTAGTGGTGAACCCCTTGAAAATCTACATCAGACTTGTGCTGAGATTAATTCCCACCTTTATCAGGTCTTTCACAAGCTTAAGCCTGAGTAAATGTGTCTTCAAATTATATGTATCTTTGTGCAAAGCTATATCTTAAAGTGATGCTTTTGGATCAATGAACAGTTCATACACAATTTATTCTAGTTACTGCGTGTTACATTTAAGGAAAATCTATTTAAATATTTATAATGTAAAACTTTTAGTTACATAGCACTCTGCATGTTCTTTAAAACTTTGAAATTAACAAAAATGTGGGATCTTTTGTAGTTGAGTTTCTATTTATTTACTCTGCTAGTAATCTCCAGTATGTGTTGTAAGTTTGCCTCATTTACTAACTTATGATGGCATTCAGTTCCTCTTTTGCTGAAAGATNTTTGAAATTAACAAAGATGAGGGATCTTTTGTAGTTGAGTTTCTATTTATTTACTCTGCTAGTAATCTCCAGTATATGTGTTGTAAGTTTGCTTCATTTACTATCTTATGATGGCATTCAGTTCCTCTTTTGCTGACAGAAAACATCCCTTCCCAACATATAGTCACTCCATATCAATTATTGCAGATGTTAGTTTTATCGAACTGGAATATTGCATTTATATACCACCCTTAACAGGTTAAATCTGTAGCGGAAGAGATGGGAATCAGATTTCTAGGAATTGGCTTCCAGCCTAAATGGGGAATGGAAGATATACCTATCATGCCCAAGGTATAACTGACCATAAAAATGACATATTAAGTCTATTCCAGAGGTGTAAGCTAGTATTGCAAATATTAATATGTAAAGAAAACGACTAGTAGTCACATATGCTTTTATCAATTAGAAGGCCATAATTCAAGAATTACAACATCTAGTGTACTTATAGTGCTGGAACTTTTATCAACAGAGAAGATTCGAGATTATGAGAAATTACATGCTCAAAGTGGGAACACATGGACTTGACATGATGCTCAGGACTTGTTCTGTTCAGGTGAGATTTACTACCCTTGATCACTTATACTGCTCCAAACGGACAAATATTCGACTACAGTTCCAACTACTTCTTTATGCTCTAGAGGGAAGCTGCTTAGAAAGCTTAATTTACAGGGGTGTTAGGGATTTGTTCTTATGAAGGACATATTCTATTTCCTTAAAGCCAATTATATCTTCATTGCAATGTGTATAGTGACAGAATCACCTTTCACTGTTAATAGGTTAATCTGGACTTCAGTTCTGAAGCTGACATGGTTAGGAAATTCCGTGCAAGTCTTGCATTACAGCCTGTGAGAAATTTTTGGCCTTTTTACTTGCAATGTCTTTGATTACATAGGACCTAACTTGTCATATGAACAAACAGATTGCAACGGCATTGTTGGCTAATTCACCGTTCACGGAAGGGAAACCAAGTGGTTACCTCAGCGCGAGAAGGTTTTCATAGGCTAGATTATAGTTGTTGTCTTAGATTCTTCTTTTTTTAGTAGTTCTTTTACTTTTCTACTCCTTGTAACTCCTTTCTCTGTTACACCAGCCAAAGAATGACTCGCACAGATAACAATCGAGCTGGAATGCTTCCCTTCGTGTTTGACGATTCTTTTGGGTAACTTTTTTGTGAATACCTGGAAGTCTGGAACGACATGCATTATGATTTGATTAAAGTTCATTTTTGTTATCCCAAAGATCATTCAGTGCCTCTGTCTCTTATTCAAGAAAAATATATACATGATATTTTGATACTGAAATAATGGAAATTGTGGAGATGGGAAAGAAGCGTTTTGTTTTTTAAATTACAATTTTTATTCTGCTAGTTATTTTTGCAACTCTTTTTTTAACAAAATCTCCTGCATGTTTATTACTGGTAAAAATCCCTCACTTCACATATTGACTCTCAAAATAAATAGGCTGTACTTGGCAAACGAATAAGTGGGGACTGATTTTCTCTTATGAATGTTGGACAGTTGTAGGGGTCTATGGACCTGCCTGGGTTGAGGATGGGTAGCCTAAAAAGTATAAACCTTCTGAAAATTCATATACTATAAGAAACTATGCAGTATGCATTGTTACATTCTTGGTTGGTTACCTTATTTTGCTCACTCAAATGTAGAATTTAGAAGATCTATTAAAAGTTGATGTTGTTCTTCAGCAGGAATATATTATTGTGCATGTAATGTCAGTCTTGAAGTTAGTCATGAATTTGCATTATACCACCATGTTACATTTGCTAGGATTTCATTGACTTGATATGTTGAGACCTTCACCTAGCCGTAATCCCAATACTACCCGGAGCATGTTTACCCATACCAAGACAGGTAATCTTATTTCATAGAGCGAAGAAATATCTGTCTACCTTGCACTGGGGTTGTATTTTTAAGGAATTTGTACTAATTTAAGAATTATGGTAGGAGTGTGTGTTGACTTAAATGATCGCCTGTTACACTTGAAACATGATCATATAGTATTTTATTCATCTTCTGCTTCATTTTTCAGTCTATAGTTCATAGGCTTATATAACGACTAATTATGACAGGTTTGAGCAGTATGTCGATTATGCTCTTGATGTCCCAACGTACTTTGTCTACCGAAAGAAGAAGTACATTGATTGTGCTGGACTATCTTCCGGGTTTCACCTTATCCCTGCTAGTTCTCAACTGTGTGTATTTTTTCCCAAAATTCTCGTTTTCATTAGCTAATAATGTTTCTTATTTGATACCATGCGTAGGACTTTTTGGCCGGAAAACTTGCTCCAGTTCTTGGTGAATACCCCAGTATCAGAGATTGGGAGAATCATCTGACAACTTTATTTCCAGAGGTTCTTATATGATGCTTGATATTTATAACTATGATATAACCTTGAATAAACTGTACCAATCCCCACGTCTCTAATATCACAGGCATAAGTTCTGTGATCTACTTTAGTCCGACTATCAACTTTTGCTTTTTATATCCATAATTCAGGTCAGGCTTAAAAGATACTTGGAGATGAGGGGTGCTGATGGCGGACCCTGGAGGAGGTCATGTGCATTGCCTGCATTTTGGGTATATATATCAGTTCTGATAATACCTGCAGATAATTCATTGAACTGTCTTGTTTTTATAGAATAAGCATGATCCCTTCAATAGTCATTACTCATTAGTATTGAATATATAAATATGCTAGTATGTAGACAAGTTTGATAAACTACTTGTGATCAAGAGGATTATTTTTTATTGACTATATAGGGTCCATCTCCCAGTAGCAAGTTATTAGACCAAATGTATGACTCATGTAAACAATAGGTTCGGGGGAAGGGTGAGTATATAGCCGATCAGGGTCTATCATACGGATTGATTTGGCTTACTATATCATTCGTTGTTCCAACATATTTGCACTAATATACTAGAAAGCTTTCGTGTGTTATGACCACTTCTCTCTTTTAACATTTCCCTCCGACTAACAACAAATTTCTGTTGTCCAAATTCGTCAATGAAGATTATTTACATACCAGAAATTAAGAGCTAAAAGGGAAATAAAAAATATATATGCAAGTTTCTTAATATTTGTGTGGGGTGAATGTTGCAATTAAACTGGTATGGAGGAAGAACAAATATTTCTTCTTACAAACTCCTCGTCTTTCCATCTTATTATAGATTCATTTTGGTATCGACCCAACAGTGTTTACTTTCCTGAATATGGTCGATTGCATAATTCTGTTTTGTCACTCGAGTAATCATCGAATTTCAGGTAGGCATATTATACGATGAGGTCTCTCTACAAAAGGTTTTGGACATGATAGCTGACTGGACCGTGGAAGAAAGAGAGATGCTGAGAAATGAGGTAGTTTAGCTCATTTATGAAAGAGATGCACGGTATTGTTCAAAATCCTACCATCTCGTCAGGATATCTTCACAATGTTATTAAATCACAGTATAGTTGAGACATGAGACCAAAAAGTAGAGAATCATGTCTGATTAATTTGTCTCTTATATTTCTATGCTAATATGAAATGCGAAACCGACCGTTGCTAACTTATCTTTTTTATTGGCTTCTTCATTCCATCCTCTCAAGCATAGCATGATTTTCTTTTTTAATATAGTTGATGAACATTTCTGGCTTTCATTGCGGTAATTTAATACCAAAACTTCTATAGGTCCCAGTGACTGGTCTAAAAACACCATTCCGGGGCAGATTATTGAGGGACGTTGCCCAAGAAGTCACGCAATTAGCAAAGGTAACATAATAGTAGTGCATTAACTGATCATATATATTTATAGCTTCTTATTATTTAAAATGGCTCTTTTTGTTAGGATGGCTTGGAAAGGAGAGGCTTCAAGGAAACAGTGTTCTTGAATGAAGTGGCAGAGGTGGCTAAAACTGGTATCGTCGACATCAAAACTTTGCATGCTTTTCACATGAAGCTGTTACATCTATTCTATTCGTCGTAGAATCAATCACTGCCTAGTTAATTGATTTGTAGTCCACAACTTCCGACGTTGACAGGCTGCTCTTTTGTCACAGGTGTAACACCTGCAGAGAAACTTTTGGAGTTGTACCATGGAAAGTGGGGAGGAAGCATTGATCCAGTTTATCAGGAGCTCCTTTACTGAAATGTTTCAAGGGAATTTCTCTACGTAATTCACTTTGTAATGCCCTTAAATCTTACACTTGAACTTTACCATCTCAGAGTACCTGCAGGCTGCAGTTTAAATATACATGTGTTTAACATGAACAACTTGACTTCATGGGATTTTCACATAAAAACTAAGAAAAAAATTGAAAATTTTAATAAACATGACCTAAAGTGACGTTTTATGACTTTTTTTCCTNACATAAAAACTAAGAAAAAAATTGAAAATTTTAATAAACATGACCTAAAGTGACGTTTTATGACCTTTTTTTCCCCATTTTTCTAATTGAACTATACGAAAAATAACACATATTCACACACCAAATACCGAATAACAAACTACTAACGTATAAAATATTTTTTCGAGAAACTTTTAAAACTCTAATTCCTTTATTGAAAAGAAATCTAATCAAAACAATAAATTAACAAACACGACAAGATATCGTGCCCGTTTGGCTTAACTTATTTTCTGGAAATAAGTGCTTATTTCCAGAAAAAGCAAGTATGTATGTACTTTTTCTGAAAATAAATAACTTATTTTCAATTTTAAAAATCATATTTGATTTTAAAATTCTTAAATAAATATTTATCTAATTTTTTTTGAAAATATGTAAAAAAAATATATTAAAATAAGTTAATTATTTTAAATTTAAGCTACCGCAAACAGGGCGATATCTTCTTATCTATCGTTTTCATTTTCCTTGAGATTGAAATATGAAATTGGATGAAATTATCCAATTTCAATATACGTAATAGATGACATGTACCGACGTGAAACAAAACAAAAAAAAAAACAAGACCACCATAACAAAACATACTCTCCCCACCACCCTACCATTCCCCTCTCGCCGCCACGCCTTTTCTAACACTCTCTCTTTTACCACCGCACTAAAAAAAAAGAGAAAGAAGCAATTTTACAACCTCGGGCTTGGCAAAACCAACCATATTTATTCTCTCCTTTTCGATTAAATAAAGGCGAGTAATTCATTTCAATGCGCATCGATAATTATTATTTTTGAATTCGATTTCGCGATTATATACACACAAATCGATTCTTCTGTGAGTTGATTGTATCTCTATCCTCAATTCCGTTTTCTATATCATATTTGTATGTATATGTTAATTTCAATTCTCGACTTGAATTGTTGTTAATCACTCTCTAATAGTAGTACTAGTCAGTGTTTAATCTCTAGTAGTGTATGTTTGTGTGTAATTTATGAGGTTTTGATTATGTAGGCTTAGACTGTGTTTTCGATTCAGATTTAAAAGTATTATTAACAATCCATAGATTTTTATTGATTGTATTTGATTTAAGATTTCACGTAAAGTCGATAGATTCTATAGCTAGTTCACAAAGTCCAAGCAGAGTTGATGCTGAATCCAATAGAATCTCTTATATTTATGTGAGATTTTGAAAGATAAAACATACATAGGAAAATCCAATATAATCCATGAATCTTTAAAATCTACCCGTGTTAAAATAATTCCCCATGCGCGTAGCACGGATTTTTAAAACCCAAAAAAATACTGTAGAATCAGGATTGAATACACCCCCTTAGACTGTGTTTTCGATATAGTAGTTTTGAGTGTGTGAATTTGAATTTCTGTGGAGTAGATAGTGTTGTAATTATAATTGTGTATTTTCAATTGTTTCGAATATTAGTGATTATTTTTTATGTTTGTATGTTTATAGCCGTATACGTTTAGGTCTGAATTTATGCTATTTAAGTTCCTAGACTTAGAATTGGTCTTACTATTGGTTTCGATTGAGGAAATTACGAATGAGTGTGAAATTGAATATTAGAATGCCATTTAATTATAATTGTGTTTATTTTTGATTGTTTCGAATATTAGTGATTAGTTTTTATGTTTGTATGCTTATAGCCGTATACATATATATGTTAGCTTTTAGGTCTGAATTTATGTTATTTATGTTCTTCGACTTAGAATTGGTTTTACTATTGATTTCGATTGAGGAAATTACGAATGTGTGTGAAATTGAAGTTTTAAGTCTGTTATAGTGTATGTTTGCTTATTTCGAATGTTAGCAATGTATATATTATATGTTTGTATATATATATATATATATATATATATATTATACATGAGATTTTAGGTGGTTTTGATTCGTAGAGCTAAAGTGTTCTTCCTATTTAATCCCTGGGGTCTTTTTGATAGGTCGTTTGACTATTTGCACATAACTCAGGGTGCTTTGACCACATAGTTAATCTTATTTTTTTTAAAATTTTCTTTTTTTGAAAGAAAATATTAAAGTACATATTTTTCTTCATTAAAAGAAAATTTCAAAAATGATAATTTTAACTATGTGGTCAAAAGAATTTGAAATTTGTGCAAAAAGTCAAATGACCTATAATAATGAGTAGTTTTGAGTGATGAAAAATGAAAAGAGTGAATTACTATGGTGTTGAACAATAAAAGGCAGGTTACTGTTAATTTATTTTTCAATGATTCCTAGAAATGAATAGATGAATATGAATTGAGTAGTTGACTTGCATAGAAAAATGGGTTGCATAAAAATTGATTTGGGCAAGTATAACGGGGTGAATAGAGTACATACATGAATCTTGGTGAAATATATCGTTTTGTTGTAACTTGGAAGCATGTTTATTTATTCACACAGAAGAAATAAAACCAGAATATGTTGTATGGAATTCTTATAATTGAAACTCTTATCGATAGTGTGATGGATACACCTGTCTGTTAGCAACACTAACGTGAATTTTAGCAGGATTAACTATGGCAACTCTATCAATGGGTTCGTCATACTGCATTCCATCTGAGAGCATGCAATGTAAAGTGGGTCAGAATGTTTATAGCATGGCAAACAATGTGGAGGCATCCCGAATAAAAGGATCTTGTGTTAGCTTTGCTTCTTTGACAAGTGATCAGCGAAACACATTACAAAATTCACGTTCTGATTGCATCAGATTAGGTAGAAAACGTGGACAACAGGTGATTGTTGCTGCAAGTCCTCCTACTGAAGATGCTGTGATCGCAACAGAACCTTTGACAAAAGAGGATCTAGTGGCATATCTAGCTTCTGGATGCAAGCCCAAAGAAAAGTGGAGGTTCAACTTTTAGCTCTTATTGGTACTAGATATTGGTTGTATAGCTTGTATTTAAGAACAATTTATACAGGTCGAAGGGTTGTAATTATCTGATACATACATAACCTCTGTTTTAATGTTTACAGTGCTTAGTTTATTATAGTTCTGGGGAGCTTGGGATGAAAGGAGAATAATATCATAAACAAGTAATAAGTTTGAAGATGAAAGAAAAGAATTATTTTATCTTGCCGTGAGCATTTGTTTGATCATGTTGGTTCTCCATGAAAAAATTATGCTCTCCATCTTCCTTTCTACACCAATTACCTACATATTTGGGCTGGTACTGATAATGCCTATTATTGTATTTTCATCTTATGTGCTAGATTCTGTCAGTAATGTGATTCCTCAATTATATTTTGTACAAATTAAATCTGGGCTGAAAATTCCAATTCTCAGTTTTAACCTGTTCCCTGTTAAAGTTGGCTAGGATGTTAATTGAGATATATGCATCAAACAGTTCCAAAGTTCCACAATTCTTTGACAAGAATGAACTTGGTTGCATTATCTTATTGAAAGTGCAATTGTTGATGAAACTCTGTTTTGGGCTTAGAGTTTTATTTGAGCAATTAATATAACAATTCCCCTTTATACCAGATAATTCTTCTGCATTATATCTCTTTGTTGGCCAGCAGAAACTTTTACTTCTTTCTCAATAATTGTGAATATTGGTGCAACCTGTTATTGCAGAATAGGAACCGAACACGAGAAGTTTGGATTTGAGTCTGAAACATTGCGACCTATGAAGTATGAACAGATATCCGAGTTGCTCTATGGTATTTCTGAGAGATTTGATTGGGAAAAAATAATGGAAGGCGACTACATTATTGGACTCAAGCAGGTGGTTCATTTTTTCTAACTTCTAGTTCGTCTATTTAGTTCTAGTCTTAATATCTCTATATTCACAGATTGTTTTCTTGCTTGTGTTCAGGGTATGTCATTTAGGGCATAATTTAATTGCAAATCAATTTCAAAAGAAAATATTCTGCTTTCAATTATTTCTTTTTCCTCGTTTCGCTGGTTGTAATTGTTGTTTTTTCATCAAAGTCTACATGTATTATTGAGCAGGGGAAGCAAAGCATATCGCTGGAACCTGGTGGTCAATTTGAGCTTAGTGGTGCACCCCTTGAAACTCTGCATCAAACTTGTGCTGAGGTCAATTCCCACCTTTACCAGGTCTGTCACAAACTTAAAGCTGAGTAAATGTGTCTTCTATTTTTGGACAAGTTACAACTTACATGTAGCATTGCAAATCTGCTTCAAAAAATAATCCTTTATGTTCATGTACAGTTTAGCCTCATGTTTTTCTAGATAAATTCAATTTGACGGATACAAAATCTAAATATTGTTTATTAAGTTGCATGCTTTATGTAAAGATTTTTTAGGACCTTCCACTGGTTCGCAGAGAGTTTGTACACCATTTATCTTGGATTAGGACAAGGTAGGACACTCATGTTTTGGTGGATTTAAAAATTTATAATGCAATTACTTTTACTTACATCATCAGTCTGCATATTAAAGTTGAAAATGGTTGTCACAACGTCCAACTGGTCGGAAAGTTGGTATGCTGGTTCGTCTTGCTGGTTGACTAATCGGAACAGCGATATGATTCAATTCATGGACTAATTAAAACCTCCCAGCCAAACTTGATTTGATTAAAAACAAAAAAGGTAACGAGTCTTTGATTAAAAACCCTATTTTGGGAAAAAGCAGTTCTATCTCACATAAATTGATGCCACCAGAGAGAGGAAAAATATACCTTCATTCTTCGGACGGTCTCTTCTTCTTTCTTCTCAATCGCCGCCGATCTACTTTTTCTGTTCTTTTCGATTTCCTTTTCCTTGATCTATCTTCTTCTAATTATATTTCCTTTCCTTCCTATTTCTTTTTTCTTTTTCAGAAGATCTCTTCTATGTTCAAGTGTTTCTAAATATAAGTGGTATCATGTGATATTGTTTCTGGATGAGACACGTGTAATGTATAAGAGACGTGTGTGATTCACGTGTAAGTTTTACAATGAAGTATTTATTTATTGATTTTGGTTCTTTTACTTCTTTTTTCTTTATCAGTAATGTGATAATAAATTCTTCTTTTGTCTTTGTTCCTTATCCGAAATATGGTTAAGAATTACAGCATTTATGAATACAATTAAATATACCTCCTTTTTTTTTCAGCAGATAGTCTAAAATTTAATATTTACGTTAATTTGAAATATTTAGATTTTACAAACAAACATAGAATTCAAATTTATCAGATTCAGCTATGATCGATCAACTTACACAATTACACTTAAGTAACAAATTATCAATTATAACTTGCAACATAATACTCCCTCCATCCATATTAGATATCCTAAATTTTTTTCAAGTTTTTTCCACGCATTTCCACGCGTATTAAAGACATATTTGTAGACAATTTTTTCGTGTTTTTTGTTTTGTCTAGTAACAAATTACATAAAATTTAATTATCTGTTATGTTTTACAAGTAACAAACATATTTTACAGTTGCCAGACCATACTCATACTTTCATAGAACTGCTAAAACTGCTTTGTTGCCTGACCCAACTTGTGGTCGCAGAAATCATGAAGCTATAGAATTGTCAAAGATAAAGTTCCCAAAAGCTGAGTTTCCAGTAGTTCATGTTATGAACCTTCAGTATATGTGTCTCTTAAGTCTTACCTTTGTTGGATTCGCCATCTTATAATTCCATTCAGTTTCTCTTCTTTTTTTGCCACAATTCCGCCCCTTCCAAATGGGCGGGCACGCATTCTTTGGTAGATTTGAAGGATTTATATGTAACTAGTTTTATTAGCATGAGTACTCTGTTCATTTTTTAAGCTGTTAAATTATTATAGATAAGGAAGTTTAAAGTTGAGTTTCCAGTCTCTCATCTTGTTAAGAACCTTCGGTATATGTCTCTTACCTTTGTTGCATTCACTATCTTACACTGGAATTCAGTTCCTCCATTTGCTGCCAAAATTCCCTTCCCAGCCCCAACAAGTAGTCATTCAACGAGTTAATGCAAATGCTAGTTTTATCAAACTGGAATATTGCACTTATATACCACTTTTAACAGGTAAAAGCTGTAGCAGAAGAGATGGGGATCGGATTTCTAGGAATTGGCTTCCAGCCCAAATGGGGAATAAAAGACATACCTATCATGCCAAAGGTATAACTCTGATTATATATGTGCCATATTAAGTCTATTCGAGAGGTGTACTTTTCTCTATGCCTGTAAGCTTTTATTCTAATTATTGTTTGCGAAAGGAAACTATTGCTAATCATCATACTTGCTCTTTTCATTTAGAAGTCCATAATTCAACAATTACAACCTGTAGTTTACTTACAGTGCTAGAACTTGCTAAACAGAGCATACTAACATAGTACTTTGGGTCAGGGAAGATATGAAATCATGAGGAATTACATGCCCAAAGTTGGCACACTTGGACTAGATATGATGTTCAGGACTTGTACTGTTCAGGTGAGAGTTTCTACCCTAGTTCACTTGTACTGCTCCAAATATTTAACTACATTTGCAACTACATATTTATTCTCAAAAAGAGAAGCTTAGAAAGCTTAAATGTACAAGGGTAGGAATCAGTTCTTATGAAGGACATTTTCATATCCCTAAAAGTTAATTATATCTTTATTGCAATATACAGTGATGGAATTTCCTTCTACTGCCAACAGGTTAATTTGGACTTCAGTTCTGAAGCTGACATGATTAAGAAATTTCGTGCTGGTCTTGCATTACAGCCTGTGAGAAAACTTATATATTTTCACTTGTGATTTCTTTGTTTACATGATAGTATGATTCCTAACCTGTGGTACGAACAAACAGATTGCAACGGCATTGTTTGCTAATTCACCTTTTACAGAAGGAAAGCCAAATGGTTACCTCAGCATGAGAAGGTTTGCATAGGCTGGCCTATAGTTGTCTCTATAAAAATTACATTTTCAGTAGTCCTTATGCTTCCCCCCTTGCAACTCCTTTCTCTGTTTTATCAGCCAAATATGGACAGACACAGATAACAATCGAGCTGGAATGCTTCCCTTTGTGTTTGATGATTCCTTTGGGTAATTTTTTTTTTAATTACCTTTTTACGACGTGATAGTACCAGGAAGAACATGCATTGTATTTTAATACATGATTTGCTACAAGCAGATAGCAAATGATAAAAAACAGTTGTAAATAAGTGAGATTGTGGAGATGAGAAAGCAGTGTTTTGTTNTTCCTAATTCATCCCGAGTTTGAACAAAATAATAATATTAATAGTCATCAAAAAATATTTCTCATTATTAATATATTTGCTCATCACTTCTGATTTCGATTTGATTTGATTGAACTATGAAAATATATAAATTATATTAGGGGCGGAATTAAGGAGGTAATCTCTTGTATGTCTATGATAAAAGTTGTTGTGAGCAGTGTCTTCGGTCAACAATAAAGTAAGGGAGATTGTGGAGATAAGAAAGCAGAAATTTGTTTTTTAGACAACCTATTTCAATATGATTGTTACTCACATAACTCTTTTGAAACAAAATCTCCTGTGTGTCTATGACTGGTTTAAATCATTCAATTAGGTACATTCCCTTGCAAAATGTTAGGGTTGTATTTAGAAAACGAGCAAGTCACAAGAATGATCTGCAATGCCATAAATGTTGAATACATTACAGTGTCTAGTAACCTTCTTCCTGGGTCTAGTGTCTTGGGTTATATATTTTAAGAAACTATGTATTATTGCAGTTTCTGTTGATACCTTTCTTTTTTGTTCACTCAGTGTACATTTCAGTAAGTTTATTGATAATTTTTGCTGGTCTTAAGCTGGCAACTATTAACAGTATTGTATGTGTCATGTTATATAGTTAGTCATGAATTTGAATTTTAGCACCATGGTACAGTTGTCAGGTGTAACTAGCCTTTAGTGTCCATTATAAATTATGTGAATATCTCGAAAGTTGCTATTGCAGTTCGAGACCTCTTTGATACCATGTTAAGTTACCAGTTCTCCTAAAACCTCGAGGTATTAGGAGGGCTTAGCAGGATCATATACTATTCTTAACACTTAGACTACGTCTGGTACACTCGAAACATAATCGTATGGCATATTATTCCTCTTCATCCTATATTATGCTCTTCTCCTTTATTTTGCAGTCCATACAAGTTCATAGTCACTTTAAAACTTGCTGATACAGTTTCATTTGCAATGACTGATTGTAACAGGTTTGAGCAGTATGTTGATTATGCTCTTGATGTCCCAATGTACTTTGTATACAGAAAGAAGAAGTATATTGATTGTGCTGGACTATCCTTCCGGGTTTGCACCTATTACTGCTAGAGTTCTAGTTCTCAACTGTATTTGTTTTTCCGGAGATATTTTATCTTCATAATAAGCTAATTAAGGTTTTATGTGATACTTTCTCAGGACTTCTTGGCCGGAAAACTTGCTCCTATTCCTGGTGAATATCCCAACCTCAATGATTGGGAGAATCATTTGACAACAATATTTCCCGAGGTTGTTACATGATGCTCGAAAACTATTATATGATATGAGTCTGAACAACTTAAAGTTCCAATCCCTGTGTCTCTGCGTGTTAGGCATATTAATGTGATATAGTTACTTCAGATTGGCTATCAACTTTTGCTTTCTATTTATTATCTATATTCAGGTTAGGCTTAAGAGATACTTGGAGATGAGGGGTGCCGATGGAGGGCCTTGGAGGAGGTTATGTGCATTGCCTGCATTTTGGGTATGTATCAGCTGTGATGGTACCTTCATATAATTGAACTGTCTCAACTTCATAGAATGTGTCTCTTCAATAGTCATTACTCATTAGTTACCAAATATAAAATATGCCAAATTTTACATCAGCTTTATAAACTGCTGGTGCTCAAGAGGAACAGTTGTTTATTGACTATATGGGGTCCATCTCCGAATAATAAATTGATACAATTTTTTTTATACTTAAATGAAAGTTGTGAAGGAATAATATATATTTTTGACACTATTTTCAATGTTTTTAAGTTCTATTGGTGGAAGTTACAAACAAAGTAAAATTGTATCCCTGTTCTTACCCAGTTATCACTTATCAGGGTTAAATAGCAGATTGGGAAGAAACAAAAAATTCATGTTCAGGTGCTGTAGGTGCTTTTAATCAACTATGAGAGTTTAATTGGTAGGATGATGGTGTATGAGTTGGCTTACCGTAGTGAAGTCTCTAGGCTGTGAATTTACAATACTTTAGAAATCAAATAGAGAAGGCAACTTTTAGCTCTCTGAAATTTAAATATACTTGTGAACATAATTTTTCCTCTACAAACCTGTTGGAACTTAGAAACATTATTAATGACGTTTGCTGCTGAAAATTCTTATATTGCACTTGCCCCATTTTTGTAATCCATACATCCAGTGTGAATTATTTTTTTTGGCAACAGTTTTTTTTATCATATGAATAATGTACTGTCCCCGTGAATAATTGCTGTAGCTCCCTTAAAATTGCAGTACTTCAAACTAAGAAGATTTTGATAAAGTGACCGCTTCTTTCTTTAGCATGTCCCTCTACCAACTAAAAGTTTTCTGTTGTCCAAATTTCATTAATAAGGGCTAATTATATTTCAGCGAGTGCCCAAGGCAAATTAAACAAAATATGCAAGCTTCATATCTTTTGTCAGAATTAAATTGGTAACATATTTTTCTTTCTTACGAACTTCTTTCCAATGATGTTTACTTTCCTGATTATGATTGTTTCATATTTATGTTTTGTGAAACCATTTGAGCAACCACCAAATTTCAGGTAGGTATATTATACGATGATGTCTCTCTGCAAAAGGTTTTGGATATGATAGCCGACTGGACAGTGGAAGAAAGAGAGATGCTGAGAAATAAGGTAATTTACATAATTTAAGATTGAGTGTTGCTACTGGTTTTGGGTCACTCATTTATCACTAGTTTATTAAAAAGAACATTACTTAGATTAGCCAAAAAAAAAAAACTACTCCATTGTTGGATAGTGGTATGAACTGTGGAAAGAGATGCATATTTTTGTTAGTATCTCATCTGGTTATCTTGGCAATGTTAATCCCATTAAAGTAGAGACCAGGGAGCAAAGAATCATGTAACTGAATAATTTGCTCCTCTAGAGGGGTCTTGGTCCAGTTGATGCAAGTTAGTGAAAAAGCAAGCACTTACATATATGTCTATCAAATATGTCTGCTAATGTACATTGTGCAACCCATGGTTACCATCTTATTCACTTATTTCAATCTTCTCGAGCATGGCATGCTTTTTGGTCAAAAATACAAGGAGGTTGTGTGGCAAACCCCTCAACTATTTTATAGAGAATTAAAAATAGATTTCTTGTTTTCAAAACATCACACTTAAGTTCTCAGGGGACCTTTTTAGGTTATACATCTGCTCTTTCAGCTATAGATTATAGTTAATACTAACAATAGAGGAAGTATATATGTTACACTTTCCTATGATAATTTCCACGTTAGCAGCAACTACTATTCGAGTTATGCTGTTTTGTACTTCTATACTATTGATGAACATTTCTTATTTTTGCGGCAATCTAAAACCAAAAGTATTTAGTAGGTCCCAGTAACTGGTCTAAAAACACCATTCCGAGACGGATTATTGAGGCACGTTGCCCAAGATGTCATGCAGTTGGCGAAGGTAACTTGGATATTAGTGCATTAACTCGTCCAAATTGATTGATAGCAGCTCATCATCTATTATTGCTATCCTTGGTAGGATGGCTTGGAAAGAAGAGGCTTCAAGGAAACAGGGTTCTTGAATGAAGTGGCAGAGGTGGCTAGAACAGGTATTATTTTAAAATTTTGGTTACATATGTTGCTTTTCTTTTAATTGCCTGCTTTAGCTTCCTTCTCTTGAGGGTGGTATATTGAATTTCACAATGAATGTCATTAGATACGACTTTATTTTAATTTCTGAATAAAGTTTATCAGTTTTAGTTGGACAAAAGGATATAAATAACTTTTGGAACGATTTTTTAGTGTTGTTGGGTGTGGCCTCCTGCCCTTGAGCAACACCTATATTTGGTGGAGACCAAACTATTTTTTTCTTTTTTCTTTTCCTTTTTTTTTTCTTGCATTTAAGTTCAAGGAAAACCCAGTATAATGCTTGAGTGGCAAAACATGGGTTTTTTTAGATTGGTGATGAGACTCCTCCGGGACTGAGTTTGTGAATAGAAGAGGTGTATTCTAAATTGATGATGATATGTATTTTGTCAGTTTTCAAATGTAGACCAATCTAATAGCAGAGGCAGTTGATTGAATGCCCCCAGCTTTCTTTTCATTTCTAGGTTAACTAGAAAAACAATAACGTACTTATCCAAGCAAACATGCTGTCTTTATTCTTTGTAGAATCAGTCACTACATAGGTTATTAATTTGTTCTCAACAGCTTCTGATGGATTGTACCTTTGTTACAGGCGTGACACCTGCTGAGAAGCTTCTAGAGTTGTACCATGGAAAGTGGGGAGGAAGTGTAGATCCGGTATTTCAGGAGCTTCTTTACTAAAATGCTCAGGGGTATGCGTAATTCAGTGAAGATGCTTTTGAATCTTATGTTTGAACTTTACGGATGTACCTTTGTTGTTTAGTCGGTTCATGATGTCACTGAATGATAGGTATGGTCATGATTTAAAGCAGAAATAATGTGTGATCTTTATACATCACAATGTATCTTCACATCTGATGCTCACCCTTTTAGTAATGTTTTCATGCAAGTGGAGAACAGAAATAAGTAATGTTCTTGGGAGAAAGGGTCTGCATTTGCAAAGTTCAGACATTTGCCTCCCTGTCCAAATCAAAGTCTGTAGGTTGGTTTTTTCATGTTCTGGTTCGTGACCAGACATTCCAACAATTGTGCTCAAGTATTCATTATATTTTAATATATAGAGACTTTGCTGAAATATAAATTTATTAGTATCTGTGTATTAATTACAGTGAAACAGCATTAGTTTTTTACCTAGTAAAATTAACAACAAAGAAAGAGAACAAAAATTGACTATATTTTTATTTGACAGCGTATCATTTAGTTTTTTATCTTTGATTTTTCCATAATAAATATTTAATTTAAAATATTCTTATTAACTTAAATATATCAATAATTTTTAAGTTGCATATATGTACAAAGTAACGCTAAACCTTGTAGAATTATAAGTTCTACCTGTTGAAAGCTGAATCCAGGTCAGTATTTTTTTATCAGAAAAATATTGTATATAAGAAAACTGAGAGAAAAATGCTACGAAAAAGCACATACTTATTTCCTTTTTTCCCAATTTATTGTTTCTAAATGAACAAAAAAAAATAGATAAACAAAAACGTTACAATTTGGACCACAAGTCAAAAGTGGTAAGTGGTGACCTGATAATACGTTACAATCAGGCTCATTTTTATTTCACTTGGCTCTCTTTCGTTGTCGTGACTTTATTTAACGACTGAAATGTATTGCTCCTTTTCATACTTTGCATCCAATTACCAAAATTAAATATCGTTCATGTACTGCTCGATCACATCAACTATTTTCTTATTTTACGTTTCCTAATTCATCCCGAGTTTGAACAAAATAATAATATTAATAGTCATCAAAAAATATTTCTCATTATTAATATATTTGCTCATCACTTCTGATTTCGATTTGATTTGATTGAACTATGAAAATATATAAATTATATTAGGGGCGGAATTAAGGAGATCGATTTAGATCCGATGGGATCGAAGTCTAAATCACGTTTGACCTTTAAAAAGTAGTAGAATATATTTTACAAGTCACGGTTTTTCGTTAATTTTAAATCCTAAAAATCCAATATTTAATATTTAATAATTTATTATTTTAATCTTGACTATACGAAATTCCGATATATTATACAGAAATATCACTTGTATAATATATCATTAAGGGATCTTAAATGGTCGGTTACGATGACCATTTAGGCATCTAATTTGAACTTAAGAAAGTAAAATTATAAAATAGGAACGTAAAAAGGCGCCATGAAAATAAGTTGGCGTGACAGCCAAATAGCCGATAGATCTCAATTTCACATTTTCAATTATAAAATATAAAAAATTGGTACNAAAAAGCCGCCATGAAAATAAGTTGGCGTGACAGCCAGATAGCCGATAGATCTCAATTTCACATTTTCAATTATAAAATATAAAAAATGGGTAATAAATAAATAAATAAATAAATAAATATACCTACTCTTATCGGTTAGGCACAACTACTTTTTTTCAATATTTATTATGATATGTGCGGTTCTAGTACGTTGAACGTGCAACTATGCTATAGTTCCAATACGTTTCACTTTTTTCTTTTGTCGATAGTCAAATACTTACACATGTCGAATTCGAATTGAAAAATAGTTTCGTGTTTAAACTTTATTTAACATAATTTAATTCAAAAACTTTTAAATTCATTATAATATATTGATAAAAATTCAAAATTAATAATTGCTTTCTCAACTAGAATAAATATGTAAATTACGAATATATATTTATACTCATCGACTCTTTATACTTGACTAAATTCACTCGGTATATGTGCATATAGGAGTTGACTTGGATTTAGGTAAGTATTTTTTTTGTATAAATTTAAAGAAAAATTCAATGTAGATGGAAAATTGAATTCCACAAAATTTGAAATTCGATAAAGAAATAAAATTAATCATGTAAATTGATCAAAATCCATTAAAACTTAGCTTAGGTTGATATAATTGTTCATAGTAATCTAATTTAGAAATAATAATATTTTATTCCATTAGAATTAACATGATTGCTTTTTTTAAACTAAATTGATCAAAATTTTATTAACTTTTAAGAATTATTGATATATTTTTCAATAAATATTAAAACTTTGACCAAGAAACAATTTGAATAAAGAAGGGGGTGCTATCTTGACAAAAAAAAGGTACTATAAAATTAGAAATTATAATCGAGCACATTCAATTGCTCTTATTAATACTTTATTAC
>QRFB01009176.1:0-28057 GCA_008931105.1 Oenanthe javanica | reverse complement strand
TACATCCATCGTTCTATTTGATTAAACATGAATATATTACAAGTTAATAAACATGAAAACTGACCAGTTACAAGTTTAAAATTTCAGTATTTCAGCTTCTTCAAAAATGTACCAGAACTTCAAAAGCTCTTCTAATTATTTTCATAGAATTTATTACATACTATATAACAGAAGCATCAACTACAGTACATCTCTTAAATGTCATCCCATTAGTACTCCTCTGCAATAAACATACAGTGACAATCGTGGAATAAGCTGATTTTATGAGAAAACCAAAAAGAAAAGGCGGGATAGCACACTTGTTTATTATGGAAGAAAAATACATGTCAGCAGATTTAGACATCTAGCAATGAACCATATCAGTTATATATAGCATAGTTTTCAACAAGCAATTGTACTTCAGTCAGCAATTAGTTCAATGACGAGAATAGATTTAAGAAATGCTTGAAATGTTAACCCCAAACACCTAACAGCCTAAGGTTTTGCAACAGCTAGTAACGGGCTCTTCCAATCCTATGGTCTAGAGTTTGAATAATGGGAACCCCGCCCCCCCCCCCCCCAAAAAAAAAAAAAAAAAACCACCACCACTTCAAATATAAAATCTGGACATTAGGGTAAACTATTGCGCAATGGGATCCCAGTGTTACACTCTTCAATCCCAAAAACAAANAAAAAAAAAAAAAAAAAAAAAACCACCACCACTTCAAATATAAAATCTGGACATTAGGGTAAACTATTGCGCAATGGGATCCCAGTGTTACACTCTTCAATCCCAAAAACAAACTTTTGAATGAGGTAGCGTATTAATACATAAGCACCTCAAGGTTCTGGAAAAACTAGTAAAGATTCTAACTTGCATACTCTTGAAAGTACACATCCACAAGGAGCAAAAAATAAATAATTGCCCACAAGAGAAAGTAACACAAAATGCAAACTTAAACACTCCCTCAAAGTACCAAGAAAAAGAAAAGGCACAAATTTTAATCTTAAACCAAATCGATGAGTAAATAATGATCTACACCACTCCAAACTACAATTCTACAAGTTTAATCAAGAATTCCAAAAAAAAAAAAACCCAATAAAGAACTGAAATTAAGCAACATAACACAACATGTTGAGTAAAAATAAATATAAAAAAACGAAGAAAGAATGAAAGTTTGATACCCTCAATGCCAGAATGGAAGATGCCAAAACCAAACCAGGCAATATAATTATTGACAGGAGTAAGGTCATATACATTCAATATAACTTGTGTCTCATTGCTGTTAAATCACCACCACAACCCTCTAACCCCATCTGATGTGTGTATTTGTAGAGTCTTATATGTGTTGTTGAATGAAAATATGGGACAACCATTGTTTGTCTCTCAAGGGTGAAGGAGTTTTGTAACGGATTTTAAACATTCGCAAAATAACGGANTTGTAGAGTCTTATATGTGTTGTTGAATGAAAATATGAGACAACCATTGTTTGTCTCTCAAGGGTGAACGAGTTTTGTAACGGATTTTAAACATTCGCGAAATAACGGGTTAAAATACGAATATGTATTTTCAGTAATATGTAAAAATTTAATTTTTCTAGTTAATAATACTGAATATGCAATAATAGCTTGGGTGAATTTTTCCTATAAAATATTCTAATTAAAAAGACATAATTACATTTTGATGGTCTAAACAATAATTTTTTTACATAAAAATAGCTCAATTATAAAACTTGCAATTTGTTAATCAAATTATTATTTTTTGCTTAAATCTCATATATAAGAAAAAAATTAACTCAAGTTAATTTAATACTGGCGCGCGCGCGCCCACACACACATATATAAAAGAGTCATTTTTGTGCACAAAAATGATATGAGGTCATCAAAATGCAATAATAAAAATTAGAAAATGAAAATATTTGACAGGAAATAAATAACTGTTAACAAATAAATAATTTGGTCAACCAATTAACAAGTTTTATAATTAAGGTATTTTTCTAACTGCAAATGTAAATTTTGTGATCAAAGATAATGGTTGAAAAAATTCATACAACTTTAGCTTGTAATTATAATATTATTCTTTCTTATATAATGTTAAAACATATAGATTATACACTTTTTGTTATAAAATGACTGATGCAAGTCCCCAAATCTTTTCTTTTACAAAATAAACTACAATTTATTCAGAAATTGTATGTATTCAAATAATATTACTACGCATGATTGCTTAACTGGCCTCTGATTCAAGTTGATTACAGTCTAAAAACACAACAGTAATACATGATGAGCCATAAGTACATAAGCATAACTACCAATTCCAGAGAAATGCACTTAAGATTGGAAAATATAAAGCACACCTGGTGAGTGGTGAGCATCAGCTAGAAATCAATCTTAAGATTTACCACTTTACATGTTTCTAAATTATACAGATTAAACAGATAAAAGAGAAAGACCAGAAGGAATCGTAGAACAACGCATTACAATAAATTCAAATACAACCAGCCCTAGCAATGAAGTGAAGATATCTATTTGCTCCAACAATAGTTTGCAAATGCAAACCATAGGCAAATGGAATAATTTCAACAAATGACATATTTTCCTCTTGCATAACGAACAACTTAGAGTCTTTACCTCTGAACCTCCTTAATAAATGCTACTTCTCCGTTTCTTGATAACGGTGACAACAAGTGCTTATTGTCTTTATCTGAATCTTCACTTTCGGTTAATTCCTGGGACGTGTTGATTGAGGGAGACCCACTCACATCTTCGTCTAATGAAAAATAAACAAATGTTACAAGCATATCATCAATTTGTATACCATATTCTATACATAATTAGTGTAACATCTTTGGTCATCACCATATATTCATATTTGATTGTGACCAATAATTATAACATATTTGTATTTATTAGAACTTAGTTTTACATTTACCCTTCAAAACTAACATATTACATGAGCACTATGTTTAACATGTAATAATCGATGAGAGAGAGTAAGGGTAATCAAAGAATAAAATATTAACAATGCATAGAAAACAGAAAACATATAATAAGAAAATGTTGCCTATTTCTAAATCATCCTATATATGAGAGGGGGTAGAAGGTTATATTTTAAATTATATAAAATGTACTAGATTGTTGAAGCAAGCTCTATTTTAAAAACATTTGCGGGGCTAGACTCTTGTTAAGGAGAAAGAAACTTCTTTCTATGAACAATTGTTATACACATGTACGGCTATATTTGTTTCTCGGGATTAAATATCCCGGGACTACGCATAATTGTCCTGAATTTACTTATATAGATATTCAATTATATATTATAAAAAAGTCAGTACTAAACTGGTGTGGCAAGCTCTATTTAAAAAAAACATTTAACCCACCAGATACTATGTTAAAAGTATGGAGAACTTTTTTAAAACAATTGTTTTATACATGTTCGGCTATTTTTGTTTCATGGGATTGATAATCCATAGACGACAGCATATATTTGCTATATTTAGCCCACAAATAGGTGAGATATCCTAAGCACCAAACTTAGTTCATATTTTATAGTTCATTTCTATGATATTCATAATGGTTCCCCTTTAAATAAACTATCCAAGAAATAAGATCTTTTCAAACAAACATAGCCTTGTGATGATTTTGACTGACAAATAAGTAACAGTAAAGGAGAATTAGAAAAGAAGACAAACCTGCACAAGAATGGTACTCGGGCATATGTTTTACAGTTGTTTCTTGGAGACTTTCTGGGAGCAAACAATTGCAAAAAGCACCTGCAATTTACCAGAACTTACTTGATGAATCATTATTAAATGACTTCATATACTCTGATTGCAATTATAAAGGGCATAATTTAACAGAAACTTTGTCTCCATACTACATTGAAGATATTTTAGATTAAGGAAATTATTATTCTATATATTTTTCCCACTTACTTGAGAATCTAGTATTGAAAACTTTAAAGGTGTTTTTCAATCTCACAAAATACCAAACATAAGTCAATAAAACCACATATACCCAGTAAATCCCACCTAAAGAGCAGGATCTGGAGAGGGTGAGATTTACGCAAGTATTAACTTATGATAATACAAAACATAAGGTAATAGTAGCAAATAAAAAAAAAGCTGATAAAAGATTTGTGGGAGAGTATCTGCGCACCTAGCTTTGCAAGCCGATTCACCCACCCAGGAATGTTTTTGCCAGTTAGTCTTGTGGACATATCATCAGTAAAATGGTTGCAATTCTTGGAAATAAGGTGATATGTATCACCATGATATTCGGAAGCTACAGTCTCAATAAATTGTCGGAATTCTGAGGGAGGCATGTCTATGTGACCCAGTGGGACAGAACATCTGTAAATGAACCCTGGACAGCTCTTTGGTTCCACTTCAAATACTCCACTAATGGGATACTCATGAGCTCCAAATCCATATTCCATACCGTAGACTAAAATTTACAAGCAACAATTAGATACAAAACCAGATACAGGATAGTAAACTGATGTTCCAAAGTTTGTCAAATATGTTTATTGCTCCTCTTCAAAAAAAAGAGAGAGGTTTGTGCTCACATTCTAGTTAAAGCAGTTGCATTATGAAACTTTGGTTAAGAAATTTTCTCAAAGGAAAGAGACACAGAACATATCAATCACATGTCAAAACCAAGGATGATGTCTACTTTCATTAAATTGCATATAATAAGTTAACAGTAAATGGAAACTTGTTTAATAAATATTCATCTTTATTAAAGGTTATAGTGGAGATGTTACGGACTACTCTAGTCCAGGTAGCACCAAGCAAATTTTCCCTTATTAAATCATAAAAAATATGACGAGGTTAAGTTGGCAGAATATAGGTATCTTATTTTGATCCCTAGCAACTAGCAACTTCCTACAGACTTCCTCTTAGTGTATATAACCAATGTACCGTCTATGGAGATATCTATGGGCTAATACATTTAAGAAAGTAGCAGGTAGTCCAATGCTAAAAAGATTCTCTTTATCCCCCTTAATAAAAAAAATCCATTCTTTTTTGGTGCAACACTTACTCTTCATGTTAAAAAAGGCTTAAATATAATTTAAACCTTGCGTTTTCAAGAATATACAACTAAAACCCCCTTTTAATATATTTAGTAAATTTAACCCTATGTTTTTAACTNGTTATTAACAATATACAATTCAAACCCTCTTTTAATATATTTAGTAAATTTAACCCTATGTTTTTAACTATATACAATTAAAACCTTTTTTAAAATAATTAGTAAATTTAACCCTATGTTTTTGAACTATGTACAATTGAAACCTTTTTTAAAATAAATAGTAAATTTAACCCTACGTTTTAAAACATTTAGTAAATTTAACCTTGACTTTTTAATTTCGGAATAAAATAAATTTTACGACAAAATTTTGAATAAATATTCGTCAAATGCACTATTGTCAATTTTTTTTGTATAGATATTATCTAAGCATAATAGATATATGCAATTATTAGGGTTTTTTCTTATAAAATAGATATTTAGATGTTCTTTTCTATATTAATATGTCTATATGTATAATATATTATATATGTTCAATAAAATTTTAATATGTGTTTATATTATTTCCTCTTGACATCACACTTCCCGCTCAATATATCCATGAATGCTCATCACCGAATTTAATTTATTTTCAAAAATACTCTTCTATAATTGTCATAAATTGAACCAGATTTGTGTAAGGTTTATCTTATTTCAAAACTAAAAAGTCAAGGTTAAATTTACTAAATTAATTATAAATAGTTAAGAACATAGGGTTAAATTTACTAATTATTTTAAAAAAGGTTTCAATTGTATATAGTTCAAAAACGTAGGGTTAAATTTACTAAATATATTAAAAAAGGGTTTTAATTGTATATTGTTAATAACACAGGGTTTAAATTGTATTTAAGCCTAAAAAAATAGATATATTCAATATGCTTCTTATTTTATAATGGTCCTAGACATGCAAAGTGAGCTCTGTTAACCATTTTGATAAAACGAAGAAATAGACCACAAATGATCCAAGCATACTGTGCTCGTTTGGTTTAATGGGGAGTTGTGGGCCATTTCAGTATGAGAGTGGTCAGTATGAATCGGTTCCAAACCCAACAGAGTTCATCCACAAGTGAGAATACAGAAACATGGATATGACTGTTACTACTAACCCTGAAACAATAACATGTAAGCAAACCTCCTTTAAGTAGTGCATAAAAGTCGTTGCATGTTCGGCTTTAGCCTTATTGGAAAGATACATCCATTGTTCTATTTGATTAAACATGAATATATAACATGTTCGTATACATGAAAACTGACCAGTTACAAGTTTAAAATTTCAGTACTTCAGCTTGTTCAAAAATGTACCAGAACTTCAAAAGCTCTTCCAATTATTGTCATAGATTTTATTACATAAACAAATATGTAACAGAAGCATTAACTACAGCATATCTCTTATATGTCATCCCACTAGTACTCCTCTCCAATAAACACACAATGACAATCACAGAATAAGCTGATTTTATGAGAAAACCAACAAGAAAAGGTGCTATGAAGTGTGGCAGATATCACTTGTTTATTATAAAAGAGGATTACATGTCAATTGTCAGCAGATTTAGGCATCTAGCAATGAACCATATCAATTGCATAGCATAGTTTTCGACAGGCAATTGTACTTCAATCAGCAATACATTCACTGATGAGAATAGATTAAGAGATGCTTGAAATGATAACCCCAAACACCTAACAGCCTAAGGTTTTGCAACAGCTAGTAACTTAATATGGTACCAGACTTCTGATCCTACGGATCTAGAGTTTGAATTGCACAATGGGATCCTAGTTTTACACTCTTCAATCCCCAAAACAGGCTTTTGAGTAAGGGAGCGTATTAATACATAAGCACAGTATGTAAAATTAACACCTCAAGGTTTGGGAAGAAGTAGTAAAGATTCTAACTTGCATACTCTTGAAACCAAAACACGAAAGTGCACATCCACATAGAGCAAAAAATAAATAATTGCCCACAAGAGAAAGTAACACAAATGCAAACTTAAACACTCCCTCAAAATACCAAGAAAAAGAAAAGGCACAATTTTTAATCTTAAACCAAAGAGAGAAGTAAATAATGATCCACAACACTCCAAACTACAATTCAACAAGTTTAAACAAGAAACCCAAAAAAAAATAAAAAAGAAAGAACTGAAAGCAAACATAACACAACATATTGAGTAAAAATAATTATAAAAAGAAAGAAAAAGAATGAATTTTCCATACCCTCAATGCCAGAATGGAAGATGCCAAAACCAAACCAGGCAACATAATTATTGACAGGAGTAAGATCATATACATTCAATATAACTTGCGTCTCATTGCTGTTACTGCTTGAATCCCCACTACAACTCTCTACCCCCATTTGATTCTGATGTGTATATAATTAATACTAATATATACGTATGTTGTTTAATGAAGATATGAAATCACATTAAACCCACAACAAAAAATCAAATCTACATGAATATGATGATGGTCGGTCTATCTTTCTCTCTCTGTGTGTGCGTGTGTGTGTTTTTGTCTTAACGAGCAGATTCAAAATTGACAACTCGATTACAGTTGTACTAGACGAGCTCTTTTTTTCAAGGTAAAATGGTTAATTGGTCATCAAACTGAAGGTGAACTTGCAGTTTCATGACCAATCTCAAAAAACTTGCAGTTAACTCACTAAACTGGTGTTACGCTTTCAATCAAATTCTGGACGTTAAAAATTTTAAACGTTGGATGAAAAACTGATTGTACTTGCTTATGTGGCTAATATTTGTTATGTGGATTGCTGACTTGTGAACTCATAATATCAATTAAAATCCGAACCATATAACTCTCAATCTATCAATTTCAAATCTCTCAATCTATATGACCGTTACATACATAATATATATATATACATCTCTTCTCTCATAAACTCTTAATCTCTTAGTTCTTGTAGCCATAAGTTCTTCAAGCTCAAACTCTAGAAGCTCATTTCGAACTACTAACCGATTTAATTCAGGCATTGAACAAGGTGTGTATTGTAGATGTGGAATTCAAGCATGTTGTTGGGAAACTTGGAAGCAAGGTACACTTGATCCAGGGAGGAGATTTTTTGGGTGTAGTAGGTATAAGGTATGATATTCTAGCTAGCTAATCAAACATACTCCTAATCGATTTTATGGGTACTTATGCTATTGTTGCTTGTTAAATATTTGGGCGTGTTTGGTTGTTTATCAGGATCCGGAATTGAATTGTAAATTTTTTCAATGGGCTGAACCTAATTATACGGAGAGGGCAAGGGAAGTGATTGGAAGTTTGCAAGTGAAACTAGGTGTCAAAGTTAGTGAAATTGAGAATCTGACTAATGAATTGAGGTTCACAGAGAGGAAGATAGTTGTGATAAATGATGAATTTATGGCTATCAAAACCAAGAAGAAAGAAGTTGAGCAACAACTAGTGAAGAAGGGCAAACAACTATGGATGTTGAAATTGTTATTTTTTATAATTGTAATGCTAGTGTTTGTTAGGTATTGACTGTTGTTAAGGGTTGTTTGGTATTGAATATTTTTTGTATGAAATTATCTATCAATGAAAATGTTGGCAATTTTATTATAATGCTCTCTATTAATGATTAAAGAAGAACTTAGCAACAAAGTAGTACTTAAAATATAGAAACACAAGCATTTAAATCCAACAAGATTCTTCAACATTGATAAAATATTGTTACCAAAGGACAAGTCTCACATGGATGTCCAGAAAGAAACACAAAACATAACATAAGCATCTTGGCACATGGCCTACATACATTAACAATCAAAAGCTAGTGACACCATCACCCTATCTTCTACTTTTTCTTCCTAGGTGCAATAAACTGTTTCCCACTTTTTGCTGCACTCTTTCTTGTCACTGGTCCTTGTTTCTTGCCCACTTGACTTGACCTTGTATTTGGTTTTGAAGTGGTAGGTGGTGTTGATGCTGGTGGGGTGCAGCCTGTTCCAACTCTCTTCTTAAGACTAGGTGTTGGCATCTGTAATAAACAAATATTAGATATAGTAATAAGCACAATAAAATAATGAGGCACATTAAAATAATTAACTTACAAACTTCATTTCAGTTGTCTGTGGTGGTGGTGGTGGTGGAATCAGTGGATGGTCTTCTTCCATATCTCTCAGCAAGTCATCCATCAATTCTGCTTCCCCTATTTCTTGTTCTTTATCTTGCAACTGGACTTCTTCATCAGCTTCTTCATTTTGTTGTTTGTTAGTGGCATTTTCCTTCTTTTTTTTCGGTTGTGGAGGTTTATAGTTAGCAGGTTTATTGGGACAATTATTTCTATTGTGCCCTTCCTNTTTTCTTCCTAGGTGCAATAAACTGTTTCCCACTTTTTGCTGCACTCTTTCTTGTCACTGGTCCTTGTTTCTTGCCCACTTGACTTGACCTTGTATTTGGTTTTGAAGTGGTAGGTGGTGTTGATGCTGGTGGGGTGCAGCCTGCTCCAACTCTCTTCTTAAGACTAGGTGTTGGCATCTGTAATAAACAAATATTAGATATAGTAATAAGCATAATAAAATAATGAGGCACATTAAAATAATTAACTTACAAACTTCGTTTCAGTTGTCTGTGGTGGTGGTGGTGGTGGTGGTGGAATCAGTGGATGGTCTTCTTCCATATCTCTCAGCAAGTCATCCATCAATTCTGCTTCCCCTGTTTCTTGTTCTTTATCTTGCAACTGGACTTCTTCATCAGCTTCTTCATTTTGTTGTTTGTTAGTGGCATTTCCCTTCTTTTTTTCGGTTGTGGAGGTTTATAGTTAGCAGGTTTATTGGGACAATTATTTCTATTGTGCCCTTCCTCCCTACAAATTGCACAATGCATTTTTCTACCATTCCCACTCATTCTCTGTTTCTTCACCTTCCTACTAGATGTACCTCCCTCTCACCCTTCTCTTCTCCTTAGCAATTCCAAAAACCATTTTCAGAAATCATAACTTTCTGTCTCTACCAAAGCCATTGCAACAGGGAGGATACAATTATTACCATCCCTCCCAACAGCAGTAAGTAATTGACCTCCTGTGACAGTCTTCAAAAAATACCCATCAAGACCAAGTATTGGTCTACATGTATTCTTCCATGAGTTCTTCAGTGCATTATAGCAGATGTACATCCTGTGGAATCTGTTCTCATCACCTTCTTCTAGTCTAGTTGTGGATATCTTTACAGTATTATTCCTGTTGCTCCTTAAAATCTCACCCCCAAACCTTCTTACCTTAGCATAATGCTCTTTCATAACTTGTTCAACACCAGACAAGGCTTGTTTTCTTACTCTACAACATTTTGCTTCACAGACATCAACCTTTAGGACTTTCTTGATTTCCTCTTGTATCTCTCCTAACTTCCAGTTAGGATTTTTTCTAATCCTATCACCAAATAGCCCTACCAAATACTTCACAGTCACAAGTTTATTTCTATAGGTCCACACACAGTTATGTTCATTTAATAATGTCCTGATCTGCCAAGATTCATTTTCTTTAATATAGCAGGCCCACATTTTGAAAGGGCAACTTTTTGCACACAGAATTTGCAACCTTTTTTTATCATCAGTTGCATACTTATATGGCCTACCAGTAGCCATTGAATTTTCCCTAATAACAGTTTTTAATTGCTTTTTGCTAGTAAATATCAAGCCTAATTTCCACTTTATTTCTTTGACAGGTGTCTACACACTAAAAATCTCCTCAGTAGGACCGACCTCTTGTTTATAAGGAGGCTCAGCATAACATATCTCATCATCATCTTCTTCACTACTTATTACATCATATTTAGACCCACTACTGTCAGAATATAGGTCGTCTTCCCCACTTTCTACATCCTCACACATGTCATATTCATACTCCTCATGTAAAATTTTCTTTCTTTCTACCCTGGTTCTCTTCCTAATTTCATTAAATTCATCATCACTGTAACTCCTATCAGTCTGTGACTCCTCATCAACTTGTTCATCAGTTTCATTACCTTCTTCTTCACCTTCAGTTTCATTAAATTTCTTTTCACCTAAATTATCTTCTTTCTCTATTTCTAGGATCAAATTGGGACAATGATAGACAACCAAATCTATAGTTCCATTGTTATCAATTCCCATTTTAATCACATCACTTTTAGATTCGCTGCTAAGAAGCTTAATCCCCCCTGCCACTGTTTTACCATCTCTCTTATAGAATAATGAATCAAACTCTCCAACAATCTCACTTAAACTTCGTTTTAACTCACCAACAGTCATGTTATGCAAGTCAACATTTTTATATATTCTTCTTTTATTAGATGAGTAAACTTTGTGTGGAACATGCACAAAATTACCCCCATAATATACAATCAGATTAAACAAACTACTCCTGCACATTCAAAAAAGAAAGAAAAACAAATATGGTCATAATGGAGATAAACCCTAACCTACAAATCGTACAAATCACAACATGACTGTTGACAACTCGCGAATATACTTACACGATGAAAAGATGAAAAGAATAATATTTACATGATGTTCGACAATCGTAGCAGGAATCGTAGCAAGAATCGCAGCAATGGTGTGTTCTTCGTGGTTATTAGGTTTATAATTTGGGTATTAATAGATGAGTTGTGTTTTAATTGGGGTAATAATGGATATGGATATAATATCGGGTCGGATCTCTTTATCGGGTTAAAACACTAAGTTGGCAATTGAGTTGGCTGATTTTAACGGAGTACCGTTAAAGTCAATGACATTTAACGGCCGTGAAAACGGACTAGTTGTTTAATCACCTATCAGCTAAAGTCAACTGGGTTTAGTGAGTTGACTGCAAGTTTTTTGAGATTGGTCATGAAATTGCAAGTTCACCTTCAGTTTGATGACCAATTAGCCATTTTACCCCTTTTTTTATACGCAAACTTACCATTTTTCACCTATTCATATTCATCATCTAATAATTTATTTATTTATTTACAAAATTATAATATTTTAAATATAAAATTATAATATTTTAATGTATGATATAAGAATTTGTTTACGTGCATATTAGTTATGAACAAAATATACAATTTAAAAGTATTATATTAATGATAATTTGAATAAAATAATTATTTTATAGAATCGAAATACTAGTTAAATAAAATATTAGTTATTTGTGAATTATAAAAAAAATACTATCACTATATTATTGAGAGTATCAATATAATCGCAATACTTAAATTTAATAGCCACCAGCTCTCAATATATTATGCCATGCAACAAATATCAATATAATTCTTATTATATTTATCAGCCAAACAATATTATTTGCATTATATTATATATTTTTTATTGTTTATATCGAAACTCGATAAATCAAAGAACGTAATCTATCTTATATAAAATTTTATATTGCATTTAAAAAACTATAGATATTGGTTAAATATCTGTTTTAGCAAGATCTAAAATTGTATAGTAATCTACTCTTCTCTGGTTCAATCCTTAATCGAAAGTCAGAGAACTACGGATTTTAAGACTAATAATAATTCACCTAAACAAACAAGCCTATGTGGCTATATTGTGTTTGTTCTCCCTTATAAAAAAATATATTGAAATAATACTCTTCTTTTTTTCAATACAAGCAATCTATAATAACCCGTATGAAGGCGTACGGTTTGCACACTTTGGAATAAAGGCACATCAACTTTTAAATAAAAAAAAAATTCAGTAATCAATTAAAATTTTGGCCTTGTGATTGTCCCCATGATCCATAGTCCATACTTCACTTGTCATTCACGATTCATCAGGTGTTTGTTGTCTTTGGGTAGGCTGCCTTCGAATTCGTTCGCTCCTTCTTAGACCTGATCCTTCATCTGAGGACGTATCACGGTCCCTAGCCTCACCATCATAGCTTTCTCCCCAAAGTCTAGTAGTAGGTCTCCTCACTCGTGCTCTTGCTCTCGAGCTACCTGACCAGCTACTACTCCTTGAGCTACGCCTTGGTTCGAACACTCTAATAAGCAAATACACCGTTAGCCAACGATTTTCATTAAATAAAAAGGTGCTATCCTCACTCATTTCCTCTCCAATAGAAGATTGTAGTGTGCTGATCAAATCACCAAGATCCCTTTGTCGCTCTAATCTCCTCCAATCACGCTGCCTCTCTGGATCAGCCTCAGTTGGTCGCACCTCTGGATGCACAAGCCTAGCATGCTTCCTTAGATCTGCATATGTGCCACTGAAGTCACATGTCTCACAGGCACAACTTCTTGATTTTGAATTCATGAATATACGGGCAGGTTCCACTACCATCCACCCATTAATATCTCCACGACAGAGAGGGCACACCAGCTTCCCCTTAACTTGGTTCTCCACATTGTCATGCATCCCTGTAGACCCTTCCCTACTCACTTCAGCTTGACTACTAGTGACTGTTGCTTCTGGAACAGCTACATTTGAAGATGGCTGTGCTATTGACTCTGGTGCCCCTTCCTCTTGAACAATTTCTGACCTTTCTGCAGATGACTTGCGGAATTGGTCAAAACAATTGGAATGTCGGTAGCTTGTGTCACACATGAATGGCCGACAGCCTTTATCATGAGATGAGCATGTGAGAAGTATTGCATTATGAGGATGTTCAATACAAACAGGGCATCGAGCTAACTCCCATTCTTTAACATTTTCTTCGTTCTCTAGGGGGTTTTTAATCAGTGATAGAAGTGGTCGACTAGACCCACATGGAAAAGGAGATGCCCTTGACCTATCAAAAGATACAGAACGATCTCTTCTCTCTTTTGGCATCTTTAGATGTGAAAGCAGTGGCACGTGTACAATTAGAACTACAATGCAAAAGATAGGTTAAACATAGCAAGAAATCACTACTAGAAAGTCCAAGTATCAAGTGAGAAAGCATTATACATTTGTCAGATCATTATCTTTTGTTCTGCTTTCAATACTGAAAGGTCATGTAGATCTATATCTTTATTGTCATGTAGATCTATATCTTTACTATGAATCTAGAGATGCAGCATTTTTTTAAGGGTTAAGTCTAAACCAGTGTGATGATAACAAATTAGAGACAGATCAATGACGATATTAATTAACAATTTGAAACACCATAATTAATACAACCACTTCTCCCAATTTTTAAAATAAGACATTCAGTAATTTATTTCTTAAACCAGATTTCTTTCGATTCAGATGGTGCAGAATTTAAAGAACAATAAGCCATCTCAAGCTCCCAACTTTATCCCCGTTATACAATAAATTCATCTCAAATACACTAATTTTCAGACTAACTGACGCATTTGAACCTTGACAAATTGATACAAAACCGAGAGACTGAAAACTACTAATATGAAGTTTGAACAGCAAGCTTAAAGTAGCATCTGAAGCCACCAAAGTTAGACATACAAGGGCCAAGAAAAACAATCCTTATTACATTAAACAATCAAAAGTCATATCCTTTCACCAACTTACATATACAAGTGAAGTCTTGTAGAGGTCCTCCGAAGCATACAACACTAAGACAAAGCAATTGAAAAGTGTTTATAACCAACCGCAATATACCTACGTGTCCAAAACAAGAAATCATCTCCAATCAAAAAGAGTAAACTCTTACTGTATAAAAGAACTTTAAAACCCAATAAACAGCTTATAATCTATGACCCATAATCCGAATCAAACCCAATTTGATTATTAACACAATTACATATTAGTCTATTAAAAATCTCGAAAAAATGACACGGAGGACAAAATTACATACTACATATGACCCCAAATAACTCGGTTAGTAATTTATAACATTCTTTTAGCTTATCCATATTCATTATTACAAAATCTTATGAAACGAACCCGAAACAAGTGCCTCTCCTCTTTCATTCACACCATCAAAAACAAAACACAGACATGGTAATAACAGAAACAATCGATACACAACAAGAAACTATAAATATAAAATAAACAAACAGATCCAAGTAATTATACCAAAATCAAATAAAAACAAAAATCTATATGTGTATGAATCGATTATATACCTTGTTAAAAAAGAGATACGGGTTGGATGAACGGGTCGGATCCGGAGAGACGTCGGGTTGGGGGAGACAGCTGCCTCTGAGCAGCCAAAGAGAGAAACTAGTGGAGAAGGAAAGGGTCTTGTGTGTGATATTTATACTTTTAATTATTGTGGGTGACGTGGATTTATTCAATTATTGACTTGAGTCGGCGGCCTTCTTTTGCCTTCGATAAAATAAATTATTTTTATATAAAAATATATATTAATAAATTATTTATTTTTCGTATTAATGGATATTTTAGACAATAATTTATTTAATATAGTACCAATAATATAATATATTTATAAAATAGTTAAACATAAAACCAATTTTAAAAATAAAAAATTACCCAACACTATATCATATAACTAAATTAAGATTCAATATTCATTATTTCTTTTTTATATTTTTAAGCGAAATTGTTAATTCTGATAGAAAATATTAAACATGAGTTTTTGTTAAAATTATAAATACATACAAAGAATAGATATATATCATATAAAATCTTGACAAAAATTAGAATAAAACTAGATATATATATATATATATATGTATATATAAAACGACACCGTTAGACTGTTAGAGCATTGTTTGGTTTATCTGTTTCTTATCCGAGTCTAAACACAACCATCAAAACCTTAAACACAACAAGAATGTCTGGTAGTTTAATCCCTGTCTTAGCTAAAGTTACAGGTGTCATCATCACCGGAGTTTTCACTGCAGGCCTGGTCTCTTCTGCCATTAAACTCAACTACAAAAAGCACAAGGTCATTCTTCTACTCTATTGCTTGTAATTGTTTCTATTTTGTAGGCTCTCATTTTTAATTTGTTGATAAAATAAATTGTGCAGATTAAAAATGGGAAAGAATGTGGGGTTTGTAAAGGAAAAGGGTTTTATCAATGCAAATTATGCAAAGGGAAATCAACAATACACTGGTCACCACTTTATGATCCTCTTGTCATCAATCCATGTCTTTGTCCTACTTGTGATGGAAATAAGTTACTACTCCTCTCTTTACATTTTTATGTCTTTATCTGTATATACGCAATTGTTCTTGGAAACTCGAGAAAATATTTATTCCTGTGCCTGGTTTGTTACAGGGTTCAGCGGTGTCTCAACTGTTTAGGGGATTGTTATGTGTAGAGGTTTGGTATGGAACAGAATTCTTTTTTCATGTCTTTGAATGTTTGTTCGTGTGTCAAAAATATTTGAATATTTTTTCATATATCTTCGAATATTGTAAATTTGTAATTCTACCATTTTATCAACTTACTGGCAAGGCCTGTTAAGTATGTAAAATGAATTCTTATTGATTATTCAGGGTGTGATAGCATATCTGTCTGCATAAATTAGAGTTTAAAACAAATACAAGACATTGAAATATTAGTCTGTGTAAGTTATCTTGTTATATGCTATAGCTAAAGTATGCAGAGGGCGTATGTAAAAAAAAAAGGAGTGAGTGTTCTAACTGCTTTATTGAAACATGTGTGTATCACTGTGTGTGTCCAATGGATGAAATCAAGGATGCAAAGAATTTTTAAAGTTTCATTGGGAAAAGGAGGAAGAAACATTTCAATGAGCATTTCTTTTCTGTCATGATTCATATTTTTCCTTTTCGAGTACTCCAATTTGGTTAAATTTTAATTTTTCTGAGCTTCACCATTCCCACTTTTTTTTGGTACTTCTCTTTGATTTCTCTTGTTCTCCAATTTCTCAAATACTGTTTGACTGCTTAAATGTATTTTTTAAGGTCTCCACACTTGTTTTTATAATTGCCATGATTATAATCCATTAAATATATCAATAATTCAATATCTTTAATTCATCAACTGTGAAAGTGGTGTCTACAGCCAACCACAGTAGGTCTTTGTATAGGGACGTAATACATTTAGTAATGATCTAGGTGACTAATTACCCTTTTTTCAAATTTAAGGATACACATAAAAATGGAAACTGTGAAGATAAGTTTTCACAAACATATATTAATAAAATTATCAGAATCGGTGCTAATATTGTAGGGATATTCGTTTTGTAAAGGAAAAGGGTATAATGCCGATTTTGCAAAGGAAAATCCACAATTGAGTGGTTGCCACTCTCTGATCCTCTTGTTATTAACCCTTGTCTTTACCCTACTTGTGATGAAAGTAACTCAGTAGTCTCTCTCTCTCTCTCAGAAAATTTAATTTTTTTTTGCAATTATTTATTTTTGTGTCTTGTATTTTACAGGGTTGGAAACTTGGAATTGCTATGTTTAGAGGTATGGTACGGGACACAAATCTTTTTTTACAATAAATTTGAACTAAGTTCCTGTATAATGGCATTGTAATAGTTGATTTTTTGTGTGCATGTGCTCTTATTATGGACATCACTGGAAATTGTTTTTGCAATTCAATGATTCTATTAAGTTATTTGCTCTGAGGATGTTATGGTTAAACTACTAATATGTTGAATGACTTCTAGTCTTCTAATAATGGTTCATCATCCGATAGTGTGTCTGTCTGGCCTAAACTAGAACATAAAACAAATAAAAAGATGTTAAATTCTTATTTTGTATGTGTTATCTTATTATATACTATACCCTAAGTATGCAGACTGCAGAGAGCACAAGGCAGGCAAAAAAAAGAATGTTTTGATAGCTTTATTGAAACAGTGTTTGTCCGATGGATGAAATCAACAATGAAAGGAATTTCAAAGTTTCATTGAGTGTTTTTTTTCTTTTTCTTTTTGTAAGTTTCATTGACCAATTACTTATCCCAGAAAGGAAAAAGATTCAGTGAGCCTTCCTTTTCTGTCATGATTTAAATTCTTTGCTTTTCCAGTTATCCAGTTTTTTGTTTTCTAGTTTCATTGAATTTTTTACAGCTCGAGCTTTGCTAATGCCTTTTTTTTAATTCCTCTTATTCTCCAAGTTTCTAACACATTGTTAGACTGTCTATATATATTTTCTGGTCCAGACACTTGTTCCAATAATTTTCATGATTATAATGCTAAATGATATTACATAAAATCTTGAAGTTAACAACCGTGAAAGTGATTTCTGCAGCCAACTACAGTATGTCTTTGCACAGTTGTAGAAGCTAATGGAGTGTACATTCTATAATAATCTAGATGATTGATTACCCTTTTTCCAAATTTTATGATACAAAAATACATGGAAACTTTAAAGAGAATTTTATATTCAGAATTATTACTAATTTTATCAAAATTAGTTCTAATATTGTTGTGATATAGAGAAAAAAATGAGAACAGGAAATAATGTAAAAATAACTAAAAACATAATAACAATTTTTTTTACCACGGTAAATTAACTGGACTGGATTTTTAAGTTGCGACTGATACAAATAAGAATTATCTTCAATATTCAATACTATATAATGGTTAGCTATGCCCATAGTTGTGAAAAGTGTGTGTTTTCTTGAGCCCGAAGGCCAGTGAAGCATTGGGTTTGCTAATCACCCAACCAGTTTCAAGAAGTACCGGTTAACGCTAATAAGTGGTAAGTGCTAATAGCTTCTTACACTGTTTTTGAGATGAAGGGGCTCATCTTACCTTCTTTTTTATTTTAAATTGTAATTGTCAATTTTTATAAACAAAAATCAGAATGACCAACTACGACGAAGATTTGTAATCCTCATGAAGAAGATGTTTGAGAATCTGATACACTTAAACAATTTTTTGTCACTAGGAATTGAGTTTCTCGTATTATCATGAAAACAAGTTTTTTATTGTAGACTAAAAACTGCTTGAACTTCTGTCTCAGAACATGTTATTTGCTTTTGAATTGTGTGAATATTTTTATTATGTCATAATATATATATAGATTTCCTTTATTTAGTTCGCTTCTCTTATAAAGCCTTCTCTTCGCCATACACTTGAGCTTTGTGAGGCCCCTTCTTCTCCATCTACTTTTTTCTTTTAACAAATGTGGTTTGCTAATCTTTTCTGATACTCATTTATTTAGAATATAAGGAGGTATATCTCTAGTGGAACAGAGGGAGTACTTATAAAGATATAAAAAAACATCAGGTTCTCATTATCTCTTGAGTGTAGCTTACACAAATTATTTATGTGTCAGTTGATAGTGAGCTTCATTAGGAATTTAGAATGGTCTTAGTTTTTAAGGAAGGTAATTATCGTTATGTATTTAAAAATTGTTAGTTTTTAATATTGCTCTTCCAATATTTATGTATATTTTTTTTATAGAGATTCTTCTTGTGTTTAGGAACAGGGATAATCAACTAAAGATGATCAATGCTGGAAGGTTCCGTTATTCTCGTACAAGAGTAAGATCTTGATTCTACAGTATCAAAGTTGTAGATACATTTTATAAAACACTATGAAACTGCGTGAGTAGCACCACGTGCCATTACTTGTTTTAAGTTTTTCTGTCGATAAATTTGTTTGAAGTTAATTGAGTACTCACGTTTCCCTACAAATACGTTTTACATTTTAAGAAACAGTAGAAATCTATTTTTTTTATTTCATTATATCATCAGTGATATACTTGTTACAAAATCCTGAAATTGGCCGGTGGTTGAAAGAGTTTACAAATTAAATCTTATACCCAGGTCTGTCAAATGAGTAGGAGTTAGTAAAAGTAAAGTACGGCTTAAAGCTAAGCCATAGAATGTGTCTAGATGCATTATTTGTAAAATGTACAGTACTTGCAGACTTGCAGTTGGTGTGCCGATATTGTTTTCATTGTTGAAATATGTTTTCTGTGAGTTTGAACAGAATAAAATTTAGAGTCCATTGCAATATGGTGGCTAATGTTTATACTCATTTTCAAAAAAGTGGCTCAACTTGAAATTTTACAAATTGGTGGCTGACTTTCTTTTTTATTTGACAAATAAGTGGTCCTCCGTTAACTTCACAAGAAGAACTAAAGGACAAAAAAAAATTTATATACCCAGTGTGTTTGGAATTTTTATTGTTGAGTTTTCAGATTATAGATTAGGATTATATTAGTTTATAGCCGGTACAATGCACGGGTTTTTTTAATATTTTATAATTATATTTTAATAATTTTTTTATTTTCAGTAATTAACACATTAACATACAATTTGAATTACTTTAATAATGTGAAATTATATTAAAAAATAACATGCGAAACTAATTATAATAATATTGTTCATATGAAAAAATATTATTATATTATTAGTTATATTAATTATTTTATACAATAAAATTTGTTTAACCCGATCCAAAATTATTTATTATTAATATAAATATTATAAGTCTCATAAGATTGAAAAAAAATTATAACGATATTTGTTTGATGGGGCTCGAAACCTTATATGTGTGTGTGTTAACAGTTGTGGGAAGCTAGTAGTTTAAAATTAAAATAAATAAATATCTTCCATTGTTTAAAATCCTAATATTTAATATTAAAATATTTTATTCTTACTATCTTGAAATATTCAATAAATAAATTAATATTTGATTATTTGATAATATAAATTAATTAATAATTTTTCATAGTCCCGACTCTAATTTTATATAATAAATTATTAATTCAAGCAAAGAAAGGAGTTGTTCAAGAAAAAAGTTGAGATTGGAGAATTATAATTAGTATAATTAGAATATAAGAATCTGTAGTTTTGTAGGATATTATTTGCAAGACATGAGATTATTTTAAAATTATTTATATTTATTTTTTCTAGGAAGTCGTTTATAATTTATTGAAAAGTGTTAACCAACTAACCAAACTACCATACCAAACCAACAATTATCACCTGTTGCGCTTATAATTGTATAGTATATATTTCAATAAAATATAAATTAAAATTATTAAATATCAATTTTCCTGTGAGACACCTTAGATTCTAACAAATAAATTTTTAAATAATGTAACATTANTAACCAAACTACCATACCAAACCAACAATTATCATCTGTTGCGCTTATAATTGTATAGTATATATTTCAATAAAATATAAATTAAAATTATTAAATATTAATTTTCCCGTGATACACCTTAGATTCTAACAAATAAATTTTTAAATAATGTAACATTATCATCACTCAATTTTTTTATATGTAATGTAATATTTTAACTAAAAAACTTTGACCCATGTGTGTAAATTACCATTACTGGTGTAAAAATATTTTATTGAAAGAAAACTAAATAATAATAATAATCAAGATACAATCTGTAAACTAATGAGTGTTTTTAGGGGTTTTTTTATATGTAAACGATGGGAAGAACTAAAGATTGAAAAATTAAGGACCTTTGATATATCTCATATATTATGTAGGAATGTTATAATACTCTTTATTTTTTTTATTTACAATAGGATCAGTTTTTCCGTTAGCTCCGTCTATGTAATTAACGGATGACCACTGTTTTGTCATATCAAAATGAAAATCAGCCACCAATTTGCAAAATTTTAAGTTGAGCCACGTTTTTGCCATATTGCATTGAACTCTAAAATTTATACAATAAATTGGCAAAAATATGTAAATTACAGTACCATATCTTATTAATGCATTACTATTATTATTATTGACGTTCTCGTTCTCATTCTCATTCCAATTATATATACCAATTATATATAATAAGATATGGTACTGTAATCTTACAGATATAAGTTGATTGGTGTAGTCTCAAGGTCTTTCTTTATTTACCAAATAGCAAGTCATAATGTGCCTATGATGACGTTAAGTACAATATTATCTGCAGGGGTGCAGCTTATGATTTCTAGGTTCCATGATCTTTTATAGAAGCAATATTATTTCTGTGTTATTTGTTTATTCTGTAAGATTTGAAAACTTGATGACCTCCATGTTTTTTTGGAAATAATTATATTTTTGTTCCTCTTCTCTCCTTCCTCTTTTCCTACATCAATATCGCAGCACAGTGTTAAACTGTTTCAAAATAGACAGATTTCTGGTACTTCACACATGTCAGATTAAATAGAATATGGAGTAAGAGTATGGAGCACAACTATCAATAAAAGTGTAGCTATAGTGCTATGGTAAGGATGGAGCAAGTTGAAATTTTGTTGTGAGATTTGAAGCAACTAACCGTATAATATTAATGTGGTCACAACCTTTGCTGTTGTATTTGTCATTGTGTCATTTGAAGAAGAAATTCAGAAACATGCAAGGCCATGGGCCATGGCGTCTACTTTATTCTATATGCAATTTTTTTCTTTCCTTACATGAGATAGTATACAAATCAGAGAGTGGCTTTTTACCTTACCGGGATGGTGTTAAGATTATAGCTATCATATGTTATATGCTGATTTGCATTGAGCAAGGTTTGTTAAAGAATTCAGACTCACCCTAACTAGTACTTTTACTGTCTGATTTTGCGACCCGCCTTGTGGTTGTATGTATTACAAAATACTGGCTTAAATCCATAATCATTATAATTATGTATTAATGTATTTGATATTATCATACTTATTATTTTGTATCTTAATATTTTAAATTTTATTTAATATTATATGTAGAAATATTATTCTCTTGTTAATCACATTTATTAATTACTTATATATTCATTTTAATATACATTGCACGTTTATAAAAAATACTAATATAATAATATGTTTTTTAGTTTAGCACAATGTTTTTTTATATTTCTTTTCAGCTCATGGCATTTGCTTTCATTACCCTTCTGGCCTTCTTCTTTCTTTTTTTAGATTTCATTTTAGGTTGCAAACCTGTTTACAACAAAATCATATTAACTCTTACCGTAATTATATATTACAAATTACAAACAAGTTTTTGAGCTAGTTTCCACACTTTTTTTTGAGTAAGCTTAATAGGGTAATATCCATTCTCAAATATTTGTCAGGGTGAGTGAGTGTCGAATCCAAAACCTGGCAAGAGATAAACCCTTCGCACTTGGCTATCTCCTCGTGCTCACCACACAACTTTTTAAAATGTGATATTTTGGTCATATCACCTCAGAATGTGCTAAAAAGCCAACACTCTTCACTTTACACAAACTAAAAATCATCTCCTAAAATATTACCAATGAAAATTTAGAAACACGAAGATAAAAAATTGACAAGAGGAAGGATGTATCGGGGCCTATTGATTGGACATTGCATGCCCATTGTGATATGTCCGAGAAGACACATATGGCTACACAAATGCTACATGGTGGTTGCAGTTCCACATTATACGCGTCCATGTTCTTTTAAAATTTCTCCACTTCCACTTTGTTGATATTTTCTGCCCCTATAAATGAAATGCCTCCCAATCTTTGTTATAGATATATGTGTATGTATGGATCACTGTATGTATTGTTGGAATTGTCAGAGGCATATTGTTGCGGAGGCTTTCAATTGAGATGATGTTTCTTGTGATGCATATTTATTGATGGTTGATATCTTGTCCCTTCTCTTCACACATCCACTCTTTGAATTGAATTTACTAAAGTAATATTATATCTAATTTCAACTAAGAATTCTTTATGGCTTCAATTTCCCTCATAGTCATACAAGTGATAATAGATATATAAAAGATGAAATGAAGAACTAGTATGCACATATTTTTGGAAGCTAGTCAAAAAATCAGAATGTGAAATTTTGGTTCCAACTACATTTCAGTATAAAGAGGTCCAAAATGTCACATAGAAGCTGTTCTAAGATGTGACATAAATTTCGAAAGGATGATGTCCCTGTTTAAGCCCATTGCTCGATTACGCAGTTGGTAATACAAATTCGAACAATTTGCATTAACAAATAAATTCATATATGCAACGTATGAATTTTTTGTCTAATTCGCATTTTTATTATATATAGTTCGATGCGCACCTCGAAATATTGTAGTATTTTGAATGCTTTTAGTATATAGTCGAGTTAGAAGAAGAGAGGGGATAGTGGTGGTGGTGCCGGAGATTGTGTAGGAAGGGGGAAAAGAATGTATGGGGCAAGTTATGGAGGGGTGTGTATATGAATATATATGCTAAGCTGCCGGCCTACATGTTCTGCTAGTCTTGTTGTCCGAAATTGGAACCAAAAGCGAACTTGATAAGATCCTTGCAGAGGTAAGGTGAACAAAATCCTTGCTTTTAAGTATTATGCAGCTGCATATAATAAACATGCAAGCTTGTCTGTTCGTGCCCCTTTATTATTGCCACAAACTGTAATTAAATTATTCAACTGAATCTATATGTAAAACAAAACAAACTTAAAAAAAACAAGAGTTCGAAGACACAGTATGTGTGTAGGCTTAGCCCTAAACCGTGCTATATGTTTAATTGTTTATGCCAAAATTATATAGTTAAGTGTATTTATATAAAAAGATGTGACTTCAGAGTGTATATGTATGTATTCTTTTTCTGTCAATTGTAAGGCCTTTTATCATACTTCTCCCTGTGTTTTGAATCATTTGAGTAGGTTAAAATGTACTTGATCCATCTTTAAACGAAGGATCTGAACAGGTTGAACTACAGTAATTTGATTTGAATTCGAACAATTTTGTAAAAATTCATAATGTTGGTATCTTTTTTGTAGATTAGAGTGCTTCCTCAATTCTTGATATTTGACTTACTGACACATTTTTTTAAGAGTTTTGACTATAGAGTTAGAATTATTATTTTTTAAATTTTCTTTTTGTGAATAAAAATTTTAGTTTAATATTTTTATTAAAAATAATAATAATAATAATTTTAACTATGTAATCAAATCTCTTAGGGGTTCAACTCACTGGAATCATGTATGAGTTTCGTCCATTCCAAACTCATATATGATGTTTGGTTGGGAAAAAATGACAATTTGAAACTCATACCTCAAACTTATAAGATATAGGTTTTTAATACCCAAAGGGGAGGTGGTTATGGGAGAAGGGTATGAGAAATTATTTTATTTTTAATATTTTCATCTCTATTTAAGAAATTAAATGTAAATATTTAATATGAAATAAATCAATGATGTAAAAATACATTAAAATAATAAAATAATTATAATTAATAACTCAAAATTTATTAAATTAAATGCATTCATTCCAACACTCAATCAAACACATGATATCAGAAATGATACCTCAAACTCATATATTGTTAACCCGATTCCTGATTCCAATTCCATACCATTCCGCGAATCAAACGTTCCCTTAAAAATATGTGTCAAAAAGCCAACTAAATGGATTGCAAGCTGATCAATCATCGTGTTGATGACAAAACTAATATTCTCACAAACTACATTTACAAAAACCCATGTCAAATATGGAATAAAACAAAATATATTGAAATGTAAAATTTAAATTGACAAATAATTTGAGACGGAGAGAATACAATATATTACAGTATTCATCAACTATAATAGTGAAACAAGCATTATTCGAAATGAATTATTCACAAAATATTATTCCTTGTGTAATAGTAATAATGCGGCATTATTAATTCTTCGAAGTGGCTAAACTTATAATTACCAAATATAGAAAGGTTAATGATACGAACTTTACAAAAGGAGAAATACAAGTTGCAACTAGTCTCTTTTTCCAGCTACCAACTAATGAACTTTGAATTATGGCAAGAGACTACAGTAACAATATCCGATGCATGAAGACACACAATACTGGAGAGACGTCGAGAGTTCAAATCTTGTTAAACACAAAAAAAAAAAAAAGACATGTAAAAGTGCTCAATTACGAAAAAAAATGAATTTATTGTACATTTGTGATCCGTAAATGATAATAGGAGCACGGGTGGTTCATGTTGTACACAGCTTTCGGAAGTTTTTGTGAATGATTGTTATTATCACAACCTCGAAACTTTAAAATTTAAATTATCAAAAGCTCCCCAACTTTTATTTGTTATTCGGTGTCCGTCTTCTTTTGTGCCTTTTAACAGTCACGATTATAAATAAGCTTTTGACCGTAAAAAGATGGTTTCATACAATTATACAATTAATTGATGACCACTCGATCTTAGTATTTTTTTATGAGTTAGATTTCTAATTATGAAAGATATTTGATCCATTAAATAATTTGAATATGTGATTAACCCTTGTTTAGGTGGATGTAGGCGATAATACTGAACATAATTGGTATCATAAATCATTTGATTTTATAACAAATCATCACCCAGTTTCATCATATCATACCAGAAGCTGGTCATAAGCCCCCGCCATTTTATTTAATCGTATTTCTGATTTTTCATAAATTCCGTTTTTTTTTCAAATAATGTTAATAAACGGATAACAAATTGAGTTTGCAAGCGATACTATTACATTACAGAGTGTATATAAAATAGCTTATTCACAGACATAAAAAAAACAAAGCAGGTCTCCATACATATTACATGTTACAAAACCCATGACAACAAACTTAGTACTCCGAGATGATTCCGATGACTATGACAGCAGCTCATCTTCCGTTACTGTCCCTGAATCCAGCCGTAGCTGGATGACTAACCTCAGCTTCGGTAGCCGTCGAAGCTCCATCTCTGAGTCATCATTTTCCAACTCATTCAAGCCCCATAAAGCTAATCAGGCTGCTTGGGAAGCCATGAACCGTCTCCGTGCTGCTGAAAAGGCTGGTGGCTCTGTTGGTCTTCACCATTTTCGGCTTCTTCGTCGCCTTGGCAGCGGTGATCTTGGAAATGTTTATCTTTGCCAGATACGAAATGTTAATGTTTTGGGGTTGAAGTTTCCTCAGTGTTTTTATGCCATGAAGGTGGTGGATAGGGAGGCTCTTGCTATAAGGAATAAGTTACAAAGGGCTGAAATGGAAAAAGAGATTTTGGGGTTGCTTGATCATCCCTTTTTGCCTACTTTGTATGCTGAGTTTGATGCTTCTCATTATTCTTGCTTTGTTATGGAGTTTTGTCCTGGTGGTGACCTCCATGCTGCCCGTCAACGACAACCGCGAAAACGCTTTTCCATTTCAGCAGCCATGTAAGTACTCTTCTTTGTTAAATTGAAAACTATTAGTTGCATTCTGTTGGTAGATTTGGAGTTGATTGCTAATTTAGCTATTAACATATTGTACAGGTTTTATGCAGCAGAAACACTATTAGCGCTAGAGTATCTGCATATGATGGGAGTTGTTTATAGAGATCTTAAGCCAGAAAATGTGCTGGTTCGAGAAGATGGTCACATCATGCTTTCAGATTTCGATCTCTCTCTTAAATGTGACGTTGTCCCAAAGCTCCTTAGACCCAAACCTGACCAACAATCAAATGACAACAAGGTCATGAAACATACTACTTCTAGTGTCCGTTCTTGTGCCATAACAATTCCAATGCCTCAATGTGTAATGCCCATGCAACCAGTCCTCACTTGTTTCTCAAAGAAAACTAAAACCACAACAATCACTGAGCAAATAGGCACTCCTCCTGCCACAGAATACAGTCCTGAACTGGTAGCTGAACCAATCAATGCCCGTTCCAAATCGTTCGTTGGGACTCACGAGTACTTGGCACCCGAAGTGATTTCAGGACAAGGTCATGGGAGTGCTGTGGACTGGTGGACTTTTGGGGTGTTTTTGTATGAGCTTCTGTATGGTGTAACACCTTTCAAAGGAGAAACCAATGAGAAAACTCTTATCAACATACTAAAGCAGCCACTTGGGTTTCCTAGACTGGGATTTAGCACTAGTAAAGAGTACGAAGAAACCGTAAAAGTTCAAGATCTTATTGGCAAGTTATTAATCAAGAATCCAAAGAAGAGGATAGGGAGTTTAAAGGGGTCTGTGGAAATCAAGAGGCATGAGTTCTTCCAGGGTGTGAATTGGGCCCTGATCAGGTCTGTTAGACCACCTGAGGTTCCAAGTGATGTTCAGAAGATTAAAAGTAGAGGAGCTCCAGTTGCTGTTGTGCCAAAGTTGAGCAAGAAACAGAGGGAGGCACCATATCAGATTCCACATCATTTTGACTATTTTTAATCACTGTACATAAAAATATATAATTAAGTACTAGATTAATAGAATATCAAGCTCTTGTAATAGTAAATTAGTAAGACCACCTAGCTTGGTTTTGGTTTGACATCAAAGAGAGATCTGTGTGGTCTTATATCAATAGTTTTTCTTCTCTGTAACAATTTCTTGTGTGAAGAGTTGT
>QRFB01009175.1:0-15564 GCA_008931105.1 Oenanthe javanica | reverse complement strand
AAAATTGTAATAGTTTCCAAATATATGTAAATAAATGTCAAACAACTGAAAAGGAAATTAATATTCTAATTTAATATGAACCATCAAATCAATTAGAAATCAACGGTTGATAAAAGTACATTAATTTTTCCCAAAATATTAGTTTTCTTTTGAGTATTCCCCCCTCTCTCTCTCTATATATATATATATAAAGTTTTTACGAGTTTAGGATTGGAATCAAGTTGTGAATTTCGGATTGAAACTGGATATGAAATGCCTAATATCTAAATTCAATCTAAATTAATACGAATTTAAAAGATAAATCTAAATTTAAATATTCGATTCAATAAAATCCAATCCAATCAAAACATATCGATATCTGTTGGATCATATTTCTTTTCCATCTCTATATAATACATGCTAAAGAAATTATTATTTTTAATNTATATATATATATATAAAGTTTTTACGAGTTTAGGATTGGAATCAAGTTGTGAATTTCGGATTGAAACTGGATATGAAATGCCTAATATCTAAATTAATACGAATTTAAAAGATAAATCTAAATTTAAATATTCGATTCAATAAAATCCAATCAAATCAAGACATATCGATATCTGTTGGATCATATTTCTTTTCCATCTCTATATAATACATGCTAAAGAAATTATTATTTTTAATAAAAAAAAAACTAAAGAAATCACCTCGGTTAGCCAGAGAATCTTCAAAACTTTAAAAATTAGCAGAACAAAATATCATAAAATAAAATAACAAAAAAATCATATGGAAATTTTTATCTTAATAATGTATTCTCAAAATAATATTACGTGCCAAAATACCTTCTTGTTTTTTTCCTTCAAATTAATTACTTAATCTTTTTGAAAATGCCCAACCAAGTTGGGATGCCAACGGGTCGGGTTTTAGTGAAATCCAAATCTAAATATTTTCAAGTCATCCAAATCCAAATACATCGGATTTCGGATCGGGTTTTTCCCGGGTATCCAAACTTTTCCACTTGAGCGAAACNATCATATGGAAATTTTTATCTTAATAATGTATTCTCAAAATAATATTACGTGCCAAAATACCTTGTTTTTTTTTCTTCAAATTAATTACTTAATCTTTTTGAAAATGCCAAACCAAGTTGGGATGCCAACGGGTCGGGTTTTAGTGAAATCCAAATCTAAATATTTTCAAGTCATCCAAATCCAAATACATCGGATTTCGGATCGGATCGGGTTTTACCCGGGTATCCAAACTTTTCCACTTGAGCGAAAATTTCTTTCATTTCAAATTGCTCGTTTGACGAGTTTGTTTATTGAGAAAACTCCTTGCATCTCACACAGGATGTAATATATAATTTCTGTTCTTGACAAACATTGGAACTATATATGATGGAGCAGAATCACATTATACATAACAAAGATACATTGCCTTATATTGTTACATCATAAATTAACAAACATAAAGAAGCATTCATAAAAGGAAAGATCTTTACCAAATCCCATAGCACCATTACACTGCAGCCCTTTTATTTATCAAGATATGTCAGAATCTTGATCAAACAAAACTTCTAACCGATAGAATATATACATATAGGTAGAGTAAGTAATCACTTTATAAGTCCTAACTGATTGAACAAAATATTCTCCAAAATTATGGAACCTTGGTGAATATTCTTGCATTACTGTCTTGAAACTCTGTAATCTTTAATTTTCTTAAAAACACATTGTTACCTTGTATTAAAAACTTGCTGTTTTTGAGGAAACACCTTCCTTTCAATCAGCCATGAAACCTCAATATAATCCACTCGGTATCATACAAATTTACTATCACCATTATATACATTCAGAGAGAGACACTACCACAGAGCCCCAAAAAAAAATGACAGAAGTTCTCATGAATGCGAAAAGCAACAACTTAACTGTTTTGATGTTTCCATGGCTTGCCCATGGACATCTTTCTCCATTCCTAGAACTAGGAAAAAAATTAGGCAAGAGAGACTTCAATGTAAACTTGTGTTCTACTCCTGCAAATCTCAGTTCCATCAATAAAAGAATGGGAGAAGATTCTTTAATTCAACTAGTACAACTTGATCTTCCAAATTTGCCGAATCTTCCTCCACATTACCACACCACTAATGGCCTTCCACCTCATCTCATGGAAACTCTCAAAATGGCCTTTGACATGGCAAAACCTGATTTTTCTAAAATCCTACAAACCATAAAGCCAGACTTGCTTATATATGATTTTCTCAGGCCATGGCCAGCAGAGGCTGCTTTGGAACTACATATTCCGGCCGTCCAGTTTATAGCAACCAGTGCCACCATGACTTCTTTCATGCTTCATGCTTTTAAGTGTCCAGGTATAGAGTACCCTTTCTCAACCATCTTCTATCGTGACTATGAGAATGCTCAAGTTGGCAGATTAAGAGAATGTGCTGAACTTCGTAAAGCTATTGAAAGCCTTGAAATGTCTAATAAAGTAATTTTAATCAAAGGTATCAAAGAGATGGAAGGAAATTTTAGTGATTATCTATCTACATTGTCTGGGAAAAAAATTGTACATGTTGGTCCGCTGGTTCAAGATTCTATCAGTAAAGATGAGGATTCTGAGATCATCAAATGGCTTAACAAGAAGAAACAATGCTCAACTATATACGTTTCTTTTGGTAGCGAGTATTTTTTGTCGGAAGAAGATTTTGACGAAATTGCTCATGGTTTAATGTTGAGTAATGTTAATTTCATATGGGTTGTTAGGTTTCCAGTTGGAGAAATAATTAGGGCTGAAGATAAATTGCCGTTAGGGTTTCTTGAGAAAGTTGGAGCGAGAGGGATGATTGTTGACGGATGGGCACCACAGGCCGAGATTTTAGGACATTCAAGTATTGGAGGTTTCGTTAGTCATTGTGGGTGGAACTCTGTGATTGAGAGCATGCATTTTGGCGTTCCAATTATTGCCATGCCCATGCATCTTGACCAGCCTCTTAATGCTAGATTAGTGAGGGAGTTCGGCACGGGAATTGAGGTATTGAGAGATGAAAATGGAAGGCTTGAAAGAGAGAAGATTGCCTCCGTCATTAAACAAGTTGTTGCTAAGAGAAATGGAAGATTTGTGAGGAAAAAAACAAAGGAATTGGGTGCTAGCATAAGGAGAAAAGGAGATGAGGAGATTGATGAAGTGGTGAAAGAATTGATGCAGCTTAGCTTGTTTAAAAAAGGAGGTGAAGAGATAGTTGAAGTAGTGAAGGAATTGATGTAGGTCGTATATCTTGATTAAAGCTTCTGGCCATTTCTTCAATTAGGGTAATTTCTGATTAATAGATAATCTCAGGGGCGACTCCAGGAGTACTATATAAATTCGTATGTGCTTTCTAGTGAGTTGAGTATATTACCTGAATTATTAGAATATAATGCTATGTTTAATATACAGGCATTTAATTTATATTATGAAATAAACATTTATTTATGTATCCAAATATATTTGTTTCTGTCACTTTGTAATTAATTTTAGATAGTTCACAGGCAGAATAACATCACGTTGAACTATAACACCCAAGGCAGAATGTTCCTATGTTTCGCACCCAAGACACCGTTATAATCACACTTTGGAGTATTATTCTATCCAGACACAAATGGATTCCATTGTATCAATTCTATACTCCACATTCCACAACAAATTCGTAAGATCAATAAATCATATTCCATCACATAACCACCATATGATATGTAGGTACACATACGTTGTTTACCGAAATTTTTAGTAAAATTATATGAGTTCTTCCTCTTGTAATAGAAAAGCTTCGTTACTGGCTTCTTATAAGCAGAATGCCAGAATTTCAACTGCTGGATGGCATATATTGTATTAGATTCACAGGTGAATGCATGCCCTTTGATGCACTTGAACATATAAAAAAGATGGAATTTTAAAAAACTATGTTTTAAGAGATACAGCCCATTTAGCAATTTAACATAGAGAAAATAATAAAGACTTCAGAAATCAGTTAGAAGGTCAAGAAAACTATGTTTTGACTTTTGAGAGATGTAGTGAACTATACCATTGAGCACAGGGAATATAATAAACAAAGTGGATCCTTCAATCAAATGACCCCATAAATCAAAATATAATAACCACATTACATTAATCCTCAAATCTTACCCACCCTATTAGTAGAACATGTTACAAGTAAAAAGGGTAAAAAAAAATTACATGTACTGAAATTGCAGTCACATGGCAACAGATGCAGTAGGTGAAGGACAAGAACATGTCACTAATAATATAATAAGTAAATAATATAACAAGTAAATCGCTTTGGAAGGCTAGATAATTTTTCCAACTAGGCCAAAAGTAAAAAAAAATAGCAGAAGAGAAAACAAAACATAAAGAGATACGATAAGCAATGTTAATAATGATAAGTTGAACAAAGTACATAACAGACAGCATTCCTTTATTGCAAATTCTCCGTTTATGTGTACACAATGGATCATATGAAAATATGTATGGCTTAGTGCCTTAGTCCATATATGATGATCACATATCAGCTTGCAGATTAGTCTCGAATCACTGAACTTAACCGAATTAGCTGTTATTTAGTACTATACAATTTCTATAGCAGATGAAGCTGAAAGGTTAAAATTTATCTACACGTCTTTATTTAGACAAGCCTCATCCCAAAATTCATCGATGCATTAATCAAGACAAATCAAAACATATAGGATAATAGGAATTATACAATCTAATATATCAGAGACCTGATTATGATATAAAAAGTTTTATTCTTGAAAAACAGTAGAACAATGTATGATGGACCTAAAGGGAAACCATTAATTTCCATGACAATTAAGCCCAAATCACATTATACATAACAAAGATACATTTCCTTCCATGATATATATTACAACATAAATAAAAGCAAAAAGAAGAGAACTTTACCAAGTCTCATTGCACCATTACACTGTCACAGCCCTTTGGTTCATCAAGATCTAACAGAATCTCTAGCACACCTAGTAATGACCTCACAGCCTCTATTATAAGGATTAGCCACACCAGAACTCCTGCAATTGTAATATGAAGACCCTGGTGTACCACAAGGAACTAAATCTCTCTTCAAAGTCTCATAACTTATGTATCTCTTCCCCATCATTAACACTCTTCTGTTGCTCTCTGAATCCATCATTTCCTCCTCAGCAACCAATTCTGAACACTCCCCTACTTTTCTACCACAACCCCTTTTTGCCATTACATCAAATTCACTTGCTTTTAGTGAATTGAGGTCCAAAACTGAAACCCCATAACAAGAAATGATAAGGGTATGCAAGAAAATCAGTATAATGAAAAGGGTACTCATGATTTGAGCTAGTTTTTGCAAAAGACTAGTTTTCTTGGAACTTCTTGGCCTCTTTGATCAAGATATATATAATATGTGTGTGAAAAGTGAGAAATTGGGGAGGTTCTAAATGTGACCAAAAAGAAAAAGGGGGATACTTTTGGTGGAAGTGGGAATGGTTTTGTTAATATTACTTGTGAGCTGGAGAAGTCATTAATGTCAGTGAGGGTCACAATATCTTATCTCACACCTACTAGCTATAGTAGCTAGGACTGCACTGATGTTTTTGTGGAGTTATGTGGATAGAGGAGCACAGGAGGAATGGACCCCCCTGAAAATAATCCAAAATAATTTGTATTTTGGTTACATGTGATTTATTATTTTATAATATTTTGTTATATATGTTTCAAGAATTTCAGGTTACTGTCCTTGTTTTTGTGCATTTCTTGGATTTTACGGAGTACCCTTTTAACTGGGTATCCAGTTTTCTTGGGGTTGAGGCTTTCACTGTTACAGGAGCTGTACTCTCTTTTTTCTTTATATAGCTACTCTCTTTTTTGCTCTTTTTTATCTCAGTAAATTGAAAGTTTTGCTCATCATAATATCATGAACACTAATAAATAGTAAATACTACTCTAGTAACTTTTTCTAATAATGTGAAGTTGGTGTGTGGTTGGTAGAGATTTGAGAGCAAATTACAGGTTTGGGGAAAGTTAGATATTTTTATAATATTAATATTTGATAGTTAGCTATTTGAAACAATAATTGATTGAATTAGTTTTTTTCGATTAATAGATTCAATTAGCTATTTTGAATAAAACTGTAATAACTGTTTAATTAGCCTTAAATTGATAAACGACAATCATCTAATTCAAAAAACTCTTATAAGTAATTTTTTTTAAAATTAACTTGTTGAGTCCAAAATTGCTATTTTAATCCCCCAACTACCAAACACCGGATTCATCCGGTCAAACCTCAAATTTAGCTCAAACCTCTAATTTTATCNTCTAGTAACTTTTTCTAATAATGTGAAGTTGGTGTGTGGTTGGTAGAGATTTGAGAGCAAATTATAGGTTTGGGGAAAGTTAGATATTTTTATAATATTAATATTTGATAGTTAGCTATTTGAAACAATAATTGATTGAATTAGTTTTTTTCGACTAATAGATTCAATTAGCTATTTTGAATAAAACTGTAATAACTGTTTAATTAGCCGTTCATATTTTAAATTGATAAACGACAATCATCTAATTCAAAAAACTCTTATAAGTAATTTTTTTTAAAATTAACTTGTTGAATCCAAATCGCTATTCTAATCCCCTAACTACCAAACACCGGATTCATCCGGTCAAACCTCAAATTTAGCTCAAACCTCTAATTTTATTCCAAATCTTTAGCTTCTAAAGAGGATCATGAGTTTTTTCAATTAGATGATTGTCATGTGTTTAGTTAAAATACAAATAGTTAATTCAAATAGCTAGATATAGTTTTATTCAAAACAACTAATCCAAACAGTTAGTCAAAATAACTATTCAAATCAGATAGTTAAAACAACTAATTTAATCCGTTTTCAGCTAACAGTTAATTACCAAATAGGGCTAATAAATATTTTTTTAATAATAAAATACTTATATTGAAAAATAAGATTATTCAAACACTACGAAGATGACTAATCCTTTGAGACATGCAAATGTTGAACCGTTTTTATTGATGACTTGATATTTGATATAATTATAGTAATACTCCATTGTCATCATTGTTACCACCAGAAAAAAGAATATAATCATTTCAATATGTGGGTGGAATATGAAGCTACAAATTTCGTTCGAGTTTTAGATTCTGCAATTAAACAATCTTAGCTTTTAAGCAATTCTCAGTTGTTGAGTATAATATTCGGACTTGTATAAAGTGGTGTTGATTTTCTTGAAAACATATTTATGTATAAAAAGATTATATATATTACGCTGCGAAGCAGCACATAATTCATGAGAGTTGTTGGCTCATCATTATGCTCGGACCTCTATAAGTGACGACATTTGCTTCTTACAAACTGTAAAGAGCATAAAGGAAAATGAAATTTATACAAAACTTCGAGAAGCAAGAAAATATTTTAGTAGTTATCGAGCTAAAGTACCTGTTTTTATAATTTTTAATTTGTAGGCTAATTAGATTTTTATTCGATACATAAAAACAGTCTAACAGTTTGCAATACATAAAAACAATCTGACGGTCTACAAAACATATAAGCTCAGGAAAATCTATGTTAAACAAATCAAACCTTACCCACCTAGGAGTATAATGAATGTCTCCGGTAGAAGCCCCGAACCATAAACCTCTCGCATAAGACTGTTCCAGGGCCATATACCTTGTACAAGAGTCTGTTACCGTAAAGACCTCAAACTAAAAACCTCATGTATGCATGGTTGATGCTTGGTAGATGCTTTAGCAATATCGTACAATGCAGTCTAATTCATTAGACTTAGGGAGTTGGGAGTAATATGATTATTAAAGTATAACACCTCTAACAGTCACATCTCAAAATTAATACTAACGTACAGTTAAGTAAACATAAGAATGACTATAAAGTGTGATTTATAACTGGTCATCTTTGGTTGAATTTCAAAGTGAATCACTCCAAGATAAAGTCTAATATGCACTAAAAAATCATCATATACTAATGTTTTGCATGCAAGTTGTTGACAAACCAGTCTAGANAACTACCAAACACCGGATTCATCCGGTCAAACCTCAAATTTAGCTCAAACCTCTAATTTTATTCCAAATCTTTAGCTTCTAAAGAGGATCATGAGTTTTTTCAATTAGATGATTGTCATGTGTTTAGTTAAAATACAAATAGTTAATTCAAATAGCTAGATATAGTTTTATTCAAAATAACTAATCCAAACAGTTAGTCAAAACAACTATTCAAATCAGATAGTTAAAACAACTAATTCAATCCGTTTTCAGCNATTGTCATGTGTTTAGTTAAAATACAAATAGTTAATTCAAATAGCTAGATATAGTTTTATTCAAAACAACTAATCCAAACAGTTAGTCAAAATAACTATTCAAATCAGATAGTTAAAACAACTAATTTAATCCGTTTTCAGCTAACAGTTAATTACCAAATAGGGCTAATAAATATTTTTTTAATAATAAAATACTTATATTGAAAAATAAGATTATTCAAACACTACGAAGATGACTAATCCTTTGAGACATGCAAATGTTGAACCGTTTTTATTGATGACTTGATATTTGATATAATTATAGTAATACTCCATTGTCATCATTGTTACCACCAGAAAAAAGAATATAATCATTTCAATATGTGGGTGGAATATGAAGCTACAAATTTCGTTCGAGTTTTAGATTCTGCAATTAAACAATCTTAGCTTTTAAGCAATTCTCAGTTGTTGAGTATAATATTCGGACTTGTATAAAGTGGTGTTGATTTTCTTGAAAACATATTTATGTATAAAAAGATTATATATATTACGCTGCGAAGCAGCACATAATTCATGAGAGTTGTTGGCTCATCATTATGCTCGGACCTCTATAAGTGACGACATTTGCTTCTTACAAACTGTAAAGAGCATAAAGGAAAATGAAATTTATACAAAACTTCGAGAAGCAAGAAAATATTTTAGTAGTTATCGAGCTAAAGTACCTGTTTTTATCATTTTTAATTTGTAGGCTAATTAGATTTTTATTCGATACATAAAAACAGTCTAACAGTTTGCAATACATAAAAACAATCTGACGGTCTACAAAACATATAAGCTCAGGAAAATCTATGTTAAACAAATCAAACCTTACCCACCTAGGAGTATAATGAATGTCTCCGGTAGAAGCCCCGAACCATAAACCTCTCGCATAAGACTGTTCCAGGGCCATATACCTTGTACAAGAGTCTGTTACCGTAAAGACCTCAAACTAAAAACCTCATGTATGCATGGTTGATGCTTGGTAGATGCTTTAGCAATATCGTACAATGCAGTCTAATTCATTAGACTTAGGGAGTTGGGAGTAATATGATTATTAAAGTATAACACCTCTAACAGTCACATCTCAAAATTAATACTAACGTACAGTTAAGTAAACATAAGAATGACTATAAAGTGTGATTTATAACTGGTCATCTTTGGTTGAATTTCAAAGTGAATCACTCCAAGATAAAGTCTAATATGCACTAAAAAATCATCATATACTAATGTTTTGCATGCAAGTTGTTGACAAACCAGTCTAGAATAGCACTCAACCTCAGATATGCTAATATACACTATGTTACAAAGGTAGCAAAAAATCTGAAGAATTTTGCAAAACCTTCTTAATAGATCCAGCAGGCAGCTATTTTAGCAGTCAAAGAGTGAGACGGTCCACAGTACTTTTGGATATCTGATTTCCTGATCTTCTTCCTTCTTGCTCATCATGGAGGTTTGGCCTGGCCAACGGGCTTGCTTGTTCAGTCTCTGAAGCACCAGGTCTTTCCGTAAGGAACTGTTCCCAGAAAACATCATTTACCCTGGGTGGCGCAGATCCTGGTTCTTGGTTTTTAGTTGCTGTGTCATTTAAGGAAGACAAATTTGCTTCATCACTAGAATAATTTTTGCTCTTTTGAGGAGCTCTAAGCTCAACCTCATTACCGCTAACAATAGACCTTGACTCCAAAGATTTTCCACTGTCCTGGGAAAACCTAGCTGAATATTGACTTTTGTTGGCATGCAAGGAAGAAGATGCCAACGTAAGATTCAACTGGCAAGAGATATGACCTTCACCTTCCTCGCTAGAACTCAAACATTGCTGCAATGATTGCAACTTTGGGCTATTGCAGGATCGTCCCTTCCGAGAAAGAGAGGAATCCATATTAAAAGTGAATGATGTACCGGTATCAGAAAGCTCTAATGTCTCAGGAGCATATATAATACCACCTGATCTCATGAGGGCATTCTTTATGCCTCCTTCAGATACCCTTTGCGGACTTTCACTATCTTCACTGGAACTTTGTGTGCTACGCGACACCAAGTTGATATCTGAAACAGCTGGCGACAGCTCTAGTGTGAGCTTATTTGAAAAATCTTGATGGAATATAGTCCCAAACTCGGGTCTAGAGAAGCTATGGTTGTCAACAAAACTATCTTCTCGTAAAACTTGTGAATCTTCAACATGAGGTAGTCGCCTTTTCTTGTTATATGCAGATAAATCTATGGATTCCAATTTACGTGCAAGATGTTCAACGAAGTCAGAATTCTGTACTATTTTTTCAAGAAAGGCTAGCAAGCTCTCCTGCCTCTGCTCCATACCACCTATTCGTTGAGTCAACTCTTCCAGCTGAAGCTTTGCATTAGGCTGCTGCTGCTTAATCCTTAGAAGATTGGCTTCAAGTGTACTTTTCTCACGTGATATCTTATCAATTTCTTCCTCAAAAGCAGCTCTTTCTGGATCAATTGTAGAATTTGGAGGATTACTATGACTATGAATGGGTTTTCTGCGATGAATGTTCTTCAGAAGATGCTTCTGGTCTTGTACAAAATCCTCATTAGCAAATTCCCACCTTTCAGGATCAATCTTCCGGAAGCCCTGTCAACAAAAACACATTCATGTAATTCAATAAGAATGATCTGCATGGACAATATGGCAATGTGTGTCATACTCTTCAGGAGGACATGATGGGATAAATTGCTGATGAATATCAGAATTGGCCTTAACTGTTTTTGATAATGATTCTCGTTTAAAAAGTATCTTGTTTTGTTACCCCTTGACAGGGGAATGATATTGTCTGCCCTTGTTATCCTCCATAAATATACCCAAGGAGTCTTAATTTTCTAATATCTGTAACTGTTCAACTACAAGTTTGTATTTCCAATCAATGGCAGAGCTCTTCTAGGAATATACACTTTCAACCCCCGAGTTCATTTTTATATTCTACAACCACATTACTTGTCAATTCAGTCACAAGTTAAGTCCTCCTTTTTGTTTTCTTAGACTAGTATTCTTCGTCAAATAGTGAAGGGGAGAACTAAATTATCCTTTGTCCTGAAATTCACTAATTCTTTGTTCTACATTTTATTTCTAGAGTATCACATTTTTGCCAATTATGTCTCATCAGCACAAAAATTTAGAAAAGAGATACAGAATAAAACAATGAAAAGTGAATCTTAGGTTGATTATTGACCGTAGAAAATCCACTACCATAACGTTTTCCCAACCGTGGAAGGGTGAATAAATAATGGTTTGCAACCCATAAAAAAGACATAACCCTCACTATTCAATTTTTACTAATCCATTATGATTAAACTTCATAATAAACTACAATCAACTTGACTCTTAGATAACATATACTATATACAAAATAATCATTTAATCTTCTTGGCTCTGCATCATCCTCCTGCCTCATACATTACATGTCCTAATAAAGCACAATTCATAATACTGCAAAGTGCAGACCAACAGCCTACATTAAATCCTCATCAATTGCAGAAATTGCAACCCACAGCTTCTTGTCAAAACTTAGAGGTAACCATTAAAATCACTTATAATCCTTTATTTCTTTTGTCACTGATGACGAATCTCAGTTTGTTGTATAGCANACCAACAGCCTACATTAAATCCTCATCAATTGCAGAAATTGCAACCCACAGCTTCTTGTCAAAATTTAGAGGTAACCATTAAATCACTTATAATCCTTTATTTCTTTTGTCACTGATGACGAATCTCAGTTTGTTGTATAGCGTATCTTTTTGCGAATACACAAACATACAACATTTGTACATAGGTCCATGTTTGTACAGGGGTGACAACTTCTGGTTTCAGGATGTGTTACTTTTTTGTGAATGTTTTAATCTCATATTGTTCTAAAACCTACTGATATTTAATAGAATAAATGAGTATTTAATAGAGTCGTGTTGTCTCATTTTCGAGTTCTATCTGTAAAATCTAGTCCAGCTTCAAGTCGTGTTATACACTGTTCATACAAATAGAAATATACCACAAATATGTCAATCTACAAATTCACCTTCTCAGAACCACATAACGCAAACGATTTCAAAAGAAAAATAATAAACAAACAAATATCAACCAATCAATTCCTAATCTATAAGAACTATTACACAACCCATTTTATAAACTAAACACGAAACAACATCATGCTACACTTCATCATAAAAATCAAATCTTTATCAGCCTATCATTAAACTCACAAAATTCAATTAAAACATTTCATCAAAATCAAATCTTTCACCAAAAAGCAAATAATACAAAATACAATCTTTATTAATTACACCCCAAGTCCATCATAAATTCATAATCTTTATTAATCTGTCACTTAATACACAAAAATCAAGGACCCCATTTCATAAAAATCAAATCTTTGACTAAAATACAAACAACACATACACAGCATATTGCAATATACACACACATACATATAGAATGATAAAAGGGGGGAGGGGGTAACATACATAAGTATTGAGCTGTCTGATAAAGCTTGAGAAATTATTGTGCTTGAAATAAGTTGGAAGCAACAAACGAGCAAACTCAGGTGGGTTCCACACAACAAAGCTGTTTCTTGTTGAACTCCATGATACAATCTCGTCCGTTGATCTATCCTCAACCATGTCGTACGTTTTCAGTAAAAACGGCGCCGGTCCGGCGCCGCCGGATGCCGCAGCCCCGTCCATGAATTTTCCGATCTGCGGTTGTAATTATTAAGGAGAAAGAAAATGTCTCAACAGATATAAGAGTCAAAATGCTATTTGTTCAAGGAGAAAATGTTGTATTCATAAACATATTTTTATTTCTACTACAGTGTTTAAATAAGATTTTTCAAAAAAAAATAACAGTGTTTAAATAAGAGGAATTTACGAATGTAAAATATGTTTTCAAAATATTTTTTAAATAATATGGTAGTGCTGAGTGCTTATTGAGTAAAATGTTTTAATTGATATGATTAATATTAAAATAAAAAATATTATTTTATTAAATATATTTATAATTAATTAAACTTTTTTATTTGATCATGTCAGCAATGGCATGACATTTAAGAAAATATTTTGTAAACATTTTTTGGGTATGTAATTTTATTTTTTAAATAATGGACAACAAGAAAGTCACGTTTTGTGTTATATTTGTTTTTAAACCAATTAGAGCATGAATATAATTTACTCACTTATATTTCGGTTCAAATTATAAAAAATCAAACCCACATATTTTTTACCGAAAAAGAATTCCAATAAAAAAAGGTTTCTTTGACTTGAATNTGGGGGTGTTTGGGGGAACTTTTTTTCCAGAATAAGTCAACTTATTTTAAGACAAAGTTAGGATTCCTAACTTTTTTCTGAAATAAGTTAACTTTTTTTTGCAACTTATAGAATCTCAAATATACATTAAATATTTTTATAAAAAACATTTATCAAAATATGAAATTTTTACCCGAAAATAAGTCCAAAAGGACTTATTTTTAAGCTCAGCCAAACAGGCCATATATATAACCATGCTTTGTCTTGTTACTTAAGCACACACATTGTATAACATGTACGTGGTTCTGTTACTCGCTATATTATCGATCAGCTCGAGAAAATTAACTATGCTGATACATAATAATGTTTCTTAGTTTGTGTCGGCTGGTCCAGAGAAATCTGCTCCCCTAAAGTGTTTCGAAAAATGTGCAGACCTCCCATGGCCAAGAGACTGTGATGAGTTATGCAAAGACAAAAAGGCTGGAGGAGGAGTTTGCCTTCCACCACTCGGATTATGTTGCTGTTTCTATTAATTAAACTGTCATCTGAGAGGGCAACCCAACCCGGATCTGGCAGAAGCATTTGGTATTAGAGAGGCTTTAAGTTGGGTTAAAGACAATAGCTGCAACGAAGCAATGGTTGAATCTGATTGTTTGCAAGTGGTACAGGCCATACGCAGCTCTATCTCATGTTTGTCTTATCTGGGAAGAGTTGTACAGGAATGCCGTGACATGCTCGCAAGCTTAAGTAACAAAAACATACGTTTTAGATTTATCAAACAGTCTGCGAATAGGGTAGCTCACTATTTAGCGAAATATAGCTGTTCAGCTGATCGTATTTGGAGAGTGAGAGATATCCACCCCGAATTTTTTCATGTAATGTTGGATGACTTACGGTTTTAATAAAACTGAATCATTTTTATGGCAAAAAAAAAACTGAGAATATATATTTATCGAAGCCATTTCTATATACCAATGGTTACTTTAATAAATGATCTAGTATTGATGGCCTTGTCTCCAGTTGTCACTTATATTTGATTACCAACACAACCTGTTTATTATATCCTCTTGAAAAATAATTTGTTGACACAACTTCTTGTTGTATAAAAATTGCTGAAAATCTCCAAAAAAAAATACAAGAACATGCAAAGTTACATGGCACATTTTTCATGGCAAAGTTATTGCACATTTTTCATATGCAGTTTATCAATTGAACATGCAAGAATGATATTACAACAAAGTCAAGCTTATGAATGGTGAAGATAATTGAGATATGAAATCATGAATCACTACGACAACGATAATATTTAGAGCAACCTCTGTTATAAGGATGAGACTGTGGAGGAAGACAACCATCACTCCTAGAATAAGATTCACCTCTACCACCTCCATTGCATACAGGCTCATCTCTCTTTAAAGCTCCAGGTGATATATATTTCTTGGTTTCAAGAATTCTCCTCAGGCTTATCTCCTCAGCTATATTCAAACTCTCAAAGCTTTCGTTCAACTCCCCTGTCGATTCATCAAGCGAATAGTTTGCAGAAAAGATCATGCTTGAAATAGGTTTGATTAAGCACAGAAGAGTTGCAAGGACTAGAAAGAAGCAGAGAGCATTAATGTTGGTAGTTCTTTTCATTTTTACTAGTCGTTTATGCGGATGCACTTTGTATCTCTTCTTTATATAAAAAAGAGAGTGATTGATGTTTCATTTCACATTGTATTATAACTAGTGGTGTAGTGGAAGACCCACTGGAAGTGTATACAACCAGAGTAGCCGCACTTCACCTAACAACTCATAATGTACAATGGAGTGAAGAACTTGTTTTATTTTTATCACATTTTATCTTATGATTTTTACATGCATTTCTAATAGTCTTTTGCTACAATGGTTTTCTATTAAAAACGTGAGTTAAATGGGTGGTTAGTTCCGGGATCGCTTGCTACTAATTCACAAGATCCGGGCATCTCTATGTATGATAATTTATATAGCACCCCTCTTTTACAAATTTGATGAACACTGTCA
>QRFB01009174.1:17952-31616 GCA_008931105.1 Oenanthe javanica | reverse complement strand
CCGGTATCTCCGTACATTCCTCATATAAAGTTGAAAAACAATTTCAATTGCCTCCATTAGATATCAGCCAAAAATGCAGATGAAGTAGGGTTAATCAATGTTAATCCACCTTTTGACTTTTTCATAGCGGAAGACGTGCCTATAAAGTAGTCATGCATTTTATCTGCCTAGTAGTTTTCCCCCCTAGTGAGGATATTTGGATGATTTAGAGGCTATTTGTTTATAAGGGAATGAATTAGAACGAGCTTATTTTTAATGATTCACACATTAAGGGCGGTTGGTTGATTCACACATTAAGGACGGTTGGTTGTTTAATTTAAGACTGTCTAAATCATTTCAAAGCCTTACATATTCGATTTATGCGATTCTGAGTTAACAAATGCTAACTTTTAAGAGCTGTTAAGATTATTTATCATCTGTACTTTTAAAAAAAAAAGACTATCTATCATCTGGAGCCATGAGTTACTAATATAACTATCGATGTCTTTGTAATCAGAATTTTTNAAATCAAGTCTACTGTATTGAATGTACTTGTCTTGTTGTAACACATTTAGAACTTCTGTATTAGGTATGGAATGAATATCTGATATCAAATTTAAGATGGAAAGCAGAATGTACCATATTGTTTGTTTATTTTAGTGGTAGGAGGAAAATTAAAGATAACCGAACCACGTTTATTTTAGGCTACATCTATATAATATGCACCATTATAGTTGCTTAATGTTTATCATTCGAAAGATGTTATTCAATGTTTGCATTATGTTGCTAATATGGGAAAAAAATGAATTGAATGGATGACTTGACGCTTTCGTGATAATGAAAAGGTCTCTGGTTTTAGCAAGGTTCTCGCAGTTTACAAAATATTGAATATAATCCAATTTTGTTACAGCAGGTAAATAGGTAATGTGTAAAAGTGTTCAATTGGAGTGGCGTGGGAATGTATTTAAATAGTATAAAAAAGAAATCCATGTAAACTGATTGATTGTATTTTCTAGAATTTGAATATTATCCTTTGAAGTGGTTTAAGAGTGTAGATGAACTGAGCTGAGTTGAACACAATCAAATTCAAGTTCGAACTTAATTAAATAGTTTGAATTTAAATTTGAGCGCGATTGAATCGTAACTTTCAAACTCAAAGTTTGGCTCGATAGTGATTCGAGTTTGAATTCGGTTCGAAAATTCGAAACAATTCTATTAAAAATGGACACAATTCTATTAAAAATGGACAAAAACTCGAATTTGATAAGTTAGACTCAGTTTTGACTCGATTTAATATGTAAAATATATATAAATATTAAATATTTGTATAATAATATATAAGTAATAAATAAATAATAAAATAAATATAAACTTGATTACATTTGGGAGTTTTACGAATTGAGTAATTTAAACTTCGAGCTCGACTTGATTATTCTCTGACTGGATTCGAGTATTTATCAAAATAATAAAATCCATTATATAATACTCCTTTCGTACTTTTTAGTTGTTTTTTGACTTTCTATATGTATATATATATTAACGTGCATGAAAAATATAGCTTTCGAGAAAGCCTACCTGGATCCGNTAAAAAATATAGTCAAAACAAAGACTCGCAAAAAATAAATAAAATGGAGAGACTAGGCAAGTGACCATAGCTTTGGAGAAAGCCTACTTGGATCCCATCTCTTTTGTTTGGACGATCAATGCTTATATTAAACTCAACGATTACGTTACCTGCATGATTTAATCTTAAAATAGAAATAATTGAAATAATTAAATAAGTTGATATTCTCCACGATTTTTTACGTTACACATTACAATTTAAAATATTTTCATTAAGAACAAAAAAAATTATATTAATATTTTACAGCCGTCGTTCTGTAATATATTGCGCACGCGGCACGCCATTAAATTATATTAAGGTTATTTATCATCTGTACTTTAAAAAAAAAGACAATCTATCATCTGGAGCCATGAGTTACTAATATAACTATCGATGTCTTTGTAATCAGAATTTTTTTTTGTTTGAGATTATCTATGTAGCAAGTGGTATGGAATGAATATCTGATATCAAATTTAAGATGGAAAGCAGAATGTACCATATTGTTTGTTTATTTTAGTGACATATTTTGTTAAGAGGAGGAACAAGAAAGATTTACACTCATGGATTATCTCTGTCTCATATCCAAACACTGTCTTCCATCACTGAAGCTTTTGTTCCTTGTGATTTTTCACCCCATTCCATCTCCAATTCTAAAGTTCAAGCTCCACAATCTCCCCTCCCACATGAGGTACTTATAATTTTTATACATTATACATGAATTATGTGAGATGTTAGAGAGTAAAAACGGTGAGAACTGAATGTTCGAATTTTTATGTATGTTGTAGTTTTGCAGAACATTTGGTTCTCACCGTTTTTCGACGTAAATTTTACACTATACATGTATGTTCAAGATTACTTATTTTTTTTATTTTTTTTGCATGGTGATGGTAGATTGCGGAGACAATGAAGTTTTAGTTGGTAGATATTATGTGAAGGTTTTGGCACGTCCTAACTCCAAAGATGACAAAACTTGCCGATTAACTCTATACTATTGCTTGCTCATTGAAAAATACAGACACGAGGTTGAGAATTTGGAAAAAGAGTAAAAATTATGTAAAATTTCATTGGCATGTTTATTTTATACTACTTGTTATCTGTTAAATCATATTTCGAAAGAGTAAGAAATACGTTTCAAATAAAAAATTATAATAATGCTTATGCGGATATAACCTCATTTTTTTCAAGATTGATGATTATAAATTTTTTCATTTCAACAACCTCAGTTTAACTATTTCTTGAGTTATAAGGTTCTTGATTTAAATTTGAATGATGTAATTTATTTTTGAACTGGGAACATCATTAATTTGTTGCAGATTGATGAAAATTCTAGAAACCAAGCATGTGAAGCAATTGGATATTATGTAGACAATGAGGATGACATAACAACAAAATCCCAGAAAGAGAGACCTCTTGAAAATGGTATCATTGAGACTAAGGACTATAGTGACATAAGTTTTAAGAAGTCTCTTATTCAGAAAGGCCTAGAAGTGACAGAAGATGCCACGGCTTTTCGGATCAAATGTGATGTTGTGATTGTTGGTTCTGGTTGTGGAGGCGCAGTCGCAGCTGCTCATCTTGCAAGTTCTGGCCAAAAAGTAGTTGTTCTGGAAAAAGGAAACTATTTTGTGGCTCAAGATTATTCTCAAATTGAAGGGCCATCAAATAATGAGTTATTTGAAAGAGGAGGCATGTTAGCATCAGATAATGGGAAAGTTATGATTAAAGCAGGATCAACTGTTGGAGGTGGGACAGCTGTGAATTGGAGTGCTACACTTAGAACACCAGATAATGTGCTTAAGGATTGGTCTGAGGAGCAGAAGCTTCCATTGTTTGGAAGCTCTCAGTATAAAGAAGCAATGGATGCTGTGAGTAAGAGACTCGGTGTGACATATGATTGTCCAAATGAAGGATTTTCGAATTCAGTGATACGGAAAGGATGTGAAAATCTTGGGTTGAAAGTTGAGAGGATTCCTAGGAACTCACCGGAAGATCATTACTGTGGTTTGTGTTCTTTTGGTTGTAAGAAAGGAGATAAGAGAGGAGCTGATACTACATGGCTTGTTGATGCTGTTCAAAATGAGGCAGTTATATTAACCGGTGTAAAAGCCGAAAAAATTATCTTAGGGGAAGACAGAAATGGTGGCTCTAAAAAGAGATGCTTTGGAGTTATGGCCAATGTTGTGAGCAACAGCATAACTAAGAAGCTGCAAATTGAAGCCCGCGTTACAGTTTCTTCTTGTGGTGCTCTTTTGACACCACCACTGATGATTTCGAGTGGACTAAAGAATAGAAATATTGGTAGAAATCTACATCTGCATCCTGTCATATTTGCATGGGGTTATTTTCCGGAAAAAATTTCAAGCATTGAAGGGAAGAGTTACACAGGAGGGATTCTTACTACTCTCCATAAGGTCGAGTCTGAGAATTCCAAAGTTGGATCTGTGGTAGAAGCTGCTACAATGGGACCTGCAACATATGCGGCCCTATTTCCTTGGACTTCAGGGAATGACATGAAGAATAACATGGAAAAATATGCAAGAACTGCAGTACTATTCAGTTTAGTTAGAGATCAAAGTTCAGGAGAAGTAAAATCAGAAGGTAGAGTTTCGTACGATATCAATAAGAACGACGAAGAAGATCTTAAACACGGACTGAAACGAGTCTTGAGAATCATGATTGAAGCGGGAGCTGTTGAAGTGGGCACTTTTCGCAATGATGGACAAAGGATGAAATGTGAAGGGATTAAGACTAAAGACGTGGAGGAGTTCTTGGATGGCGTGGCAGCGGTTGGAGGACCAAAGTCGAACGAAGACCATTGGACTGTATACGCGTCTGCACATCAAATGGGCAGTTGCAAAATGGGTGCTAATGAGGAAGATGGTGCAGTTGATGAGAATGGGGAAAGTTGGGAAGCAAAGGGATTATTTGTTATTGATGGAAGTGTATTGCCAAGTGCAGTGGGAGTTAATCCTATGCTTACTATTTATTCAACTGCATATTGCATCTCAAAAAAGCTGGCAGAGTCCATGAAGAAAGGAAACTTTTAGATATATAGTTTTTCTATGTCATGTATTATGAATAAATTAGCATCTAAGGTCACATGCATTATAAATGAATGCTAAAGATGTATATAATACAATGAAAAATGCATACTATCTTATTATCTTGGCTATTCTAGACATTTCTAGTGTGTGATTATCATAAGTTAAATGTAATATCCCCTCACAGACTGAAGTGAGGTTCTAAATATTTGCCAGACAGTTTTCTGACATATTCAGCGTGTTGATTCATTTCAGTTGCTTATAAAATGGGTGGAATTTGCTATTATGGAAGTGTATTGCCAAGTGCAGTGGGAGTTAACCATATGCTTACTATGTATTTAATTGTATTTCGTTTATCTTTAATGTTGGACAGGGTGTTTATCTAACACCCCTTGATACCATCAATTATTTACACTTGATTTTATACATACCAATACATATTTTAGCAGGAAGAAGAAAAGAGTTATGCTTAGTTTAGTTGATGGGAAAATAAATGAGATAAAAATAAAAAACTAATTTTTGAATATTATTTTCATGCTTATACACATGGATTTATGCATATATATGTTTTATGATGTCGGAAAACATATCGAAGCAAGTGCAAGTGCATCAATTGCTTCATTGAAGCGAGAATAATGTGACTCAAGTGTTCTTCCTGTATCTTCTTATCAATTTTTGCTGAACTCTTTCAATGAATATCACGAATCCTATAGGCTTCAAAGTTGTGAAAACTATGTACCCCGTGGATAATCCACATACCAAGCCACTTCCATACCCTATTAGGATAATTTTCCAATCAAACCAATCATCATCAATTTCTCGGGTTGGCAATTTGTTATCAGCTTCTCGTGTTGGCAACTTGTAGTCTTTGCATTTCTTTGTCAGTGGAGCTCCACACAAGGCCAAGTTACCAAGGAAAGAATCATTTTTGAAAGTATCAAAATGCCTTCCTTGTGGAATTACTCCAGAAAGACGGTTTTCGGAAAGGTTCAACGTCGAAAGAGATGCCAGACTAATCAGTTGCAAAGGAATTGTACCTGTCAACTGGTTTGAAGAGAAGTCTAAAGATTCAAGAAGACTCATGTTTCCTAACAAGGATGGTATATGGCCTGTAAGGTTGTTATGAGACAGGTTGAGCAGGCGGAGTGATTTAAGTTCTCCAATGATACGTGGAACTGTGCCATTGAACATATTACTTGATAAATCTACACTTGAGTAAATGTAAAGAATTTTTTTCACTTCAACATCATTTCCTTTAACAGTTAACAAGACAGAAGCTTCATAATATGAACCAGAACTTTTACTTGTATTCGTACCAACGAATTTATCTGAATCAGCCATACCTTTGAAATTAGCAAGAAAATCGATTGGCAGGTTACCACTGAATTGATTGTGAGACAAATCCATGATTCGCAACTTGGGGAAGAGATGTACCATCTTCCTAGCATTTAATTTACCATAAAGATTGTTTGATCGCAAGACAAGAATTTGTAGTTGTGGAAGACTAACTAGCCATGGTGGAAAGACATCACATATTTTGTTATTTCCAAGATCAAGAATCTGCAACCCCTTACAATTAGCCAAGGTCGGGGGAATTGATCCTTGCACATGATTCTGGTTCATATTCAAAGTTGTTAGTTGACAGTTTTCTGTGAAGGTTTGCGGTATTATCCCTTGAATTTGATTTTTATGAAGATCTAGTACAGAAATGCTCATATTTCCCAAACAATGTGGAAGTCTACCACTTAAACGATTACTTGACAAATCAAATATATCAAGTGATGTCACTTTACACAGTGATGATGGTATTGTTCCTTCAAATTGATTCTTGCTAAAATTTATTATGACAGAAGTGTTGAAATTTTCTAAACAGTGTGTAAGTGCACTGCTAAAATTGTTACTTGACAAATCAAGAATCACAACAGCTAATTTGCATAATCTTATGGGAATTTCTCCTGTAAAGACAAAAAAAAAAGAAGATTAAATTAATTTGTTAAAATTAATTCGAGTTTAAAAAAGTAAGGGAGCACCACGAGAAAAATCTATATTTTTAATGTTTTATCGTGTAATATAAATATAAACAATGAATTTGATCACTTTTCTATTATCTCGTCTCACTCCTTGTTTCAATTATTTTTATATTTAAAAATGTTAAACTATATCGGCGTATAATTTATCACATGAGTTTTAAATTAAATACATAAGAAAAATATATTTAATACATAAGTAAATTTTAGAATAAACTATATGTGTGTGTGTATATATATATATATAATATAATGCTAACGAGCGATGATGTGGGCATAAATTATATTAAAGATGTATTTTTTCTAAATTTTTTACACATATATAATTTTATTATATTAATCTTTTAAGTTTAATTTTTTATTTTTTGCTATTAAAAATTACAAATTTCTAATCTTTTATTTAATTCTTTTTAAACCAATAAATGTAATGTCCCAAAAACTATTTGAATAAAAATAAATATTTTGTTAAATAAAAATCAAGAAAATGTATTTTGTTCAAAAACAATAAATATTATTAATACTAGATGTTAAATAAATATAATTTATATACCAATTCATGATAAAAAAAAATAATTAAAATTTATTAATATCGATTCGCAGAGCTCAAAATGCCAATACAGCACGTCAGCCCGAAGCGAACATGAATGCTACATGTGCATTAGCATCATTAGAAATATAATGGTTGCAAATACAATTAAATCATATATATTTATATTAAATTATATGAAATAATAAAATATTGTACTCGTATGAAAAAGGAGGGATGTAAATTATGTTATATGAATGACAATATATTTTGGATGCAAACTAAAAAGAGCAATTATATATGTTTTGTAAATCTTACCGGAAAAGTTGTTCTTTGATAGATCAACGAGAGACAAGTGAGGAGAATACTTGCCAAAGTTTTTGGGAATGCTGTCAGAAAGTCTATTGGAAGTAAGGTGAAGTGATTGCAAGTGACTTAAATCAGAAATGGAATCGGGCAATTCTCCGTTCAATTGGTTATTGCTGAGATCAAGAGTGTCCAACAGCGTTAAGTTCCCAATCTGAGGTGGAATAGTTCCACTCAGATTATTCGAGTCCAGATATAAGACTGTCAAATTTGTGAGGTTCCCAATCTCTTTGGGAATTGGTCCTGTGAGATTATTACCACTCAGACCAAGATACCGTAAATTACTTAAATGAGAAATGGAAACGGGCAATTCTCCGTTCAATTGGTTATTGTTGAGATAAAGAGTGTCCAACAGCGTTAAGTTCCCAATCTGAGGTGGAATAGTTCCAGTAAGATTATTGGAGTCCAAATATAAGCCTGCCAAATTGGTGAGGTTCCCAATGGTTGATGGAATTGAACCTGCTAGATGGTTTGTTGACAGGTCTAAATCCACAAGCTGTTTCAAGTTCCCAATCTCTTTGGGAATTGGTCCTGTGAGATTATTATCACGCAGATAGAGATCTGTAAGACTTCTCAACATGCCAATTTCTGGAGGAATATTACCACTCAAGGTATTGTCTCTCATATCCAGATATGCTAACTCAGTCCAGTTGCTGATGATATGAGGCGAGATCTCACCGGAAAGATAATTATCCTGTAGGCGTATTTGAGAAATGTGTGTAAGATTTGAAAAGGACAAAGGCAGAGGCCCAGTAAGAGGATTATAAGATAGATCCAAGTATTTGAGCTTGGTACACAATCCAAGATCGGGAGGAATAGTGGAGTTCAAATGATTTCCATAAAGATAAAGATACTGAAGCTCTGTAAGTTGACCTATAGAAGAAGGAATTTTCCCTTCAAATGAATTCTCAGACAAGTCAACAAGTTGAAGATTTTGAAGAAGACCTATGCTATCTGGAATAAACCCAGCTGAGAAGTTGTTTGATCCCAGGTAAAGTACCTTTAGGTTGGAAAGCTTTGAAACATTTCCTGGGAATGGCCCTTCAAATGAATTACCTCTAAGATGGAGGAATTCAAGATTAACCAAACGGGTAAACACTAATTCAGGTATGGATCCTGTCAAGTAGTTTGATCCCAAGTCTAAAGATTGTAAATTCTGAAGATGACTAATTTGGTAAGGAATGGTACCATCAAGATAGTTGTCGTTGAAGCTCAAGTACTCAAGTTGTGTTAGATATCCAATATCCACTGGTATACTATCTGAAAGATAGTTGATGCTCATGTTCAAGGAAGTGAGGTTTGGAAATGAAGAGAAATTCAAGCGAGCAAGTGTTCCATTGAGTCCTTGAGAAGAAATGTTGAGCTTAGAAATAGTTCCTGCAGTGTTGCAGGTAATGCCAGTCCAGTTACAAAGGTTTTCGAGATTGTCTAGGGACCAAGAATCGAGCTCAGCAGATGGTAATAAAGTGTTCTTCCATTGGACAAGAGCATGTGCTTCAGTTGTGGGTGATGATGTTATATTCAGTGGTAGTATTGAGATGAAAAGGAAATAAAATACTAAAAGAAGAGGAGGGTTGTGAAATATAACCATTTCTTTATTTCTATTTTTGGCTGCTTTACTTGTTTCTCGGGGATCTGAACTTGTAATATATATAGAGAAAATTACACACACGTCAGTACAGCACAGCGGTATAAAATGACTTTGACTTTTCTGGCCTAAATGACCACACATCTTTAATTGTAGCAGGAAAAATTGGTACATTTTTAGGATTATTAATAGTGATAAATTAAGATGTAATTTCTTTTACATTTAAATTAAAAAATAATTTAAATTATTATAAAAATATTACATAATGACAGGAGCTAATTAACATTAAGTTTAAAAACTACATGTCAAATAAAAAACTTTAGATTTCAAAATACTAAAATTCGATCACATGACTTTCGGTGACGTGAATATTTTTAGTGTCTCATATTTGTTACTTTATGTAGTCTGTTGTTTTGTTTTTATTTTTTTAAAGGGTAATACACATGTATGTTCAAGTTCAACATGCACAATTCCATTTAAAAACAATTTAATAAGTTATCTCTCCAAAAAAAAAAATCTCTCCCTCTCCCTCTCTCTCCCTCCCTCTCCCTCTCCCTCTCCCTCTCCCTCATTCTTTTCTTTAAATCTTAATTTTAATTACACTCTTTCTTTCTATATCAATATTTTGGTTTAAATCACAATTCATTATATAATACATATCTTCTCTTTTCAAAAATGGAAATTTTAACCTTCTAAATCTTCAGATATGTTTTCGTTTCGTTCGAATTTGATTCATATCATCTGTATCTATTTTCACATCTTTCAGATCTAAATTTTTTAACGATTTTAGTGTCATATGTGATTACTTTTTGTACCTATAAGGGGTATGACCATTTTTTATGGCGTTTTGACCATATCTGTGATGGTTGTTATTTATAACGATTTCGTGTCATATTAGATGACTTTTATTATGAATTGAAAATTTTACGCTATAATTTTATACTATATATTTTGTTACACGTTCATCGACTTATTTGTTTTTGTTGATTTGTTTTTTATTTTTTAGATTTAATTGGATGTGTTATTGCGTGTAGATGGAAGATGAATAGACGCAAGATTTTGATACTCACTTGAATGAGAAGAAGGGTAAAGAGATGGTGGACGGAAATGTGAATTTTGATTTAATGGCGGAAACAGCAAGACGTGACTAATTTTTTAGCATTGGTGACTCAAAAAGCTTCAAGAAATTCCGGTCTTTGTGTTAAGAGCCACTATGTAAATTGTTTTATATGATCGTTAGGGCATTTTTTTCCCCATTGAGGTTTTTTCCCATAGGATTTTACTTTTTGGGGTTTTAGCGAGACCTGTTTTGTCAAATATAAAGGTTTTTATTATCTAAATTTCCGGGGAAATCTTTTTCTTAGGGGTAGTTCGACTCATGGATTTGTTAAGCATACTTTTCGGCTAGATGATAAGCTTTTATTATTTTTCTGATATTTTATCAGATATTATTTATCAATAAAACGATTCCTCATTTCTAAAAAAAACAATTTAATAAGAGAAACATCAACCCGTTGGTATGTGTATTCCATCAATTGTTTAATTAATTTTCATTTTTAAAGAAGAAAATTCAAAATTAATTTACGTAATTAATTTTCCCATTCCTTTAAAATATGTGCTAATAATTTTAGATAAAAAAAGTAATGTAGATAATTGAATTTAGAGTAGCCAAGTCCAGTGACGGAACCAGGATTTCAAGATAGTCGGACTCAAAATTTTAATATAAACAAAATAAACTTTATTTAAAAAATTTGAAAACTCATCATGACCTCGAAAATGAGGTTCCTGTTGTAAAACATGAAATCATAACTAAATCTATATTCAAGTGTTTGTGAAACTTAAACTCTATTTTGTACTATTGTTATCTTATATATAGGGAAAATATGTGATAGGTTTTGTTTTTTATTTTTAAATATTTGAAAATTTTCTTATGTGTAATCAGTCGAAAGAACATTTGTAATGTTTTTTCTACTTTTTAATTGTTAAAAAAATATAGATAAGTGCCCTCTCCAACTTAATTGTTTAATTATTATAAACAGTATGGTTCCCGCCTCCCCGATACATAGTATAGTCCAAATAAAATATAATGAATATAACGAAAGATGTTGCTCCAACAGTTCCTCAATGTTACTTAAAATGCTAAGACATCTATCTCATTACATATTTTTAAGGATGCCCTATCAAGTTCTTAGTTCATTTTTATTAATAAAAAATTATTTTCCCTCATTTTACACGCTCTTTTTTTCTTTTCTCCTTTTATACTATTCTAATAAAAAAGGATGATAAGAAATGTTATTGGAGTGCAGGTAGAAAAATAATGTCACTAGGATATAATATTTTATAAAGAAGTTCAGGGAGCTGGTGTACTTATTCTGAGACTAGAGAAACTGCTGCTCGATTTGTAAACGAAATAACACACAATTGTATCCAAAGATTAAAAGAACATACAATTGCTCGTTTTATATTATTTTGACTAATCCAAACACATGAAGATATTATTTATAGTTTTAGCTCAAATTTATACTGCACTTTTTATTATTTTTTAATATTCATATTTTCTTTATTTTAATTATATGTCAAAAATAAAGAGATATAATTTCTCTGGAACCCAGTAACAAGTAATAATATTTTGATTTCACAGGTAGTAGTATTGAGTAAATATTTTGATAGTATCTATTTCAAAATAATTATTTTATTTTGATTTTTATTAATTAAATTAATTAAATTTTAATAGGATATTATACATAATATAAAAATAAATTTAAAAATTAGATTATTATAAAATATATTTTTCAGTTTTTAAAAATTATAAAAAAAATAATATTTAATTTACAATCAAAATTTAATCAATTTAATTACTTAAAAATCAAATCGGACACTTATTTTGAAGTTTTAAATATTATAATTACTAATTTGCATTAAATTTTTTTAAAAATTCGATTTTTGGTCTTTCATATTACTAGTTCGCATATATTTTATTTTTTATTTATATATATTTTTTAAAAGATAATATATCATTAATTTATAATGCCCCCCTCTATTTATGTAAGTTAACTTGCAAGTGTACATCAGAGAAACTGATGAAAATATTTTATTTTAAAATTTTAAAAGATTTGTTTTCTTTCATTTATCCTATCACTAGTTTGCATATATTTTTTAAAGATAATATATTAATAATTTATAATGAAATAAATATATAATACTCCGTAATTAATAGCAGTCGAGCACATACTGGAATGACTTCTGGGTCCAAATTTTTGTGTCCACTTGATAACTATCAAAATTTCCAGGAAGATTCACGTAGAAGAGCAAGATCAACCACTTGTTTATGAGACAGAGATATCTGGTTTACATATCTAATCGACCAAGTCAAGCTAGTTTAATTTTAGTGCATCACTGGAGATTCTTCTTCATATTGGTCTTTATCAGTTTGAAGAAGGTTGCTGTTTCTGACCCCAATGGACNTTTTTTAAAAAAGAATTCTTAAATAAAAATTTAATATTGAAATATTTATTTAAAAAGATTAAAAATAATATGTAAAATTATCTTTTTTATATGATTTAAAATATGTATAAAAAAAGAATATATATTTTGAAACGAAGGAAATAATATATTTCATAAAATTGCAATGCAAAATTAGTTCAAGTTACGTGTTAGTAAAGCATGGAAATATAAGTGGGAACAGAAGTGGTCAAGTTCTTCTCTCCATTTGGTCGTAATTAATTATTCCACAAAACCATTCAGTTATATAAGTTTCTTCTTCTCTATTTATTTAAGTTCACATATGAGTTTGTTTTTTCTTGCAGCAAGCTAGTGCTCCCATGTAAAAAGAGGGTCCAACTTTTTCTGTCCACTTGATAAAAATCTATTATTCACATTCACATATCATATAGAACTCTCCCAACAAACTTTGTCAAAAACACACAAAAGACTTCAAACATCAAAAACTACAAGATTATACATTTATTTACTTCTCTTGAGAGGTAAATACCTGCAATAGAATAAACCATTACTGTTTATTGTTTAGTATGAAGGTGGGAAGAAGAGGGTATTAATGCGCAATTCATTTATGTTGTGTTTGGTTGAAGAGAATGGAATGGAATGAGTGAAATTAAAAGGAGACAATACAGATTTTAAAGAAATATTTGGAAAATAAAAATGAGAGAGTGCAAATTTGTTGTGATAATTAAAAAAATGGGTATGATAGGGAATGAAGCGTTCCTTCTCAAATTGGGGGTTTGAGCTCTAGGTTATGTTGTTAGGAATGAAATTTGATTGTGGACTTCATTTGATCGTGGTGGATCGGTTGTCAGGGTGAAAACAGACCCTGAACTTGGAGACAATGAGGTTTTTCCCTTCTATTACGATGGGGATATGGAAAACGAGGTGCTGCAGGATGTGAAAAATAAAATTACATATAGATTAGAATGTGTATATCAGAACAGCTGGATCGAAGATGATGATGAACGTAATTCTGGTTTACTCATTTGGTGTGTCTATGCAATGATACAAAGCCAAACAAGAGAAAAAAAAA
>QRFB01009174.1:486-17436 GCA_008931105.1 Oenanthe javanica | reverse complement strand
AACGAGTACGTAGAAGCAGTCAGGCTGTCTACAACTTGAACAAATAACATAATGTACATTGAAAGCATAAATCAACAAGTATTACTAATAGCAATTGCTCTGAATTCAGCTGTCTTTGACTCCCTTAGATTCTTCAACTGAAAGGAAGCTCTCTGTGAGCTTGAGAATTTTTACGAGGAAGCTTAAATTACTAGTAGTACACAATAATCCCCTCGTTTAACATATCCCCATAATTCCATCAATTATATGCTGGGTTTTGTACAGAATGATACATATTTAGCAGGAAGAAGGAAACAGAATCAAGAAATGAATGTAATATAGTTGTACTGCAACTTCCAAAGAACTACGGATCTAAACATTCTTGACAATTAAACTAGTTTTTTGCCTCTACTTTTCATGCTTATACATGTAAGGTTATTTATTTATGACGGTAATTAAAGGACATACTAGTTCTTTATGTATCTTTTTATCAACTTCTGTTGAGCTCTTTCAATGAATATCACAAATCGTAAAGGCTTCCAAATTGTGAAAACAATGTATCCTGTGGACAATCCACATACTAATCCACTTCCATACCCTATTAAAATCATTTGCCAATTGAACCAATTGACATCAACGTCATCATCTTTGTGTGTCAACGACTCATCATCTGTGCATTTCTTTGTCAACAGACCTCCACAAAATGCAAAGTTACCTAGAAATGAATCATTACTGAATGTGTTGAACTGGGTTCCATGTGGAATAACTCCAGAAAGATGGTTTTCAGACAGGTTCAAGGTCGAAAGAGATGTCAGCTTAGTCAATTGCAAAGGAATTGTCCCTGTCAATTGGTTTGAAGAGAAGTCTAATGATTCAAGAAGACTCATGTCTCCCAGCAACGATGGGATATGGCCTGTAAGGCTGTTATGAGAAAGATTGAGCAGGTGTAGTGATTTAAGTTCTCCGATGACTTATGGAACTGTGCCGTTGAACTTATTGCTTGATAAATCTATACTCGTGTACATATTGAGAATCCTTTTCACTTCATAATAAAAACCATAAGGAAGTTTTCTTGTATCTGAACCAATGAATTCATCTGAATCGGCCATACCTTTGAAATTATCAAGAAAATCGATTGGGAGGTTGCCACTGAATTGATTGTGAGACGAATCTATAATTCGCAACTTAGGGAGGGATGTCCCATAAAGCATGTTTGATCGCAAGACAAGGATTTGTAGTTGTGGAAGAGTAACTAGCCACGGTGGAAATATGTCACTTATATTGTTGTTTCTGTTGGAGAAAGATATCAAAACACAGAAGAATACAGACTAATATTCTTACTACACACATAAAGAAGTAAAGTTACAAAGTCTGTAGTATATATCAGACTTATTGAATAACTGCTACAACTGCTCTAACTGCTATCTAAAATACTGGAATGTGAAATAACTGAACATAAAACTAACATACATTTAACTGCCATCTACAACTGATACTAGATAATACAAGACATAAACAACTAATAATTTGAAGCTTATTCAAACACTCCCCCTGCTTCAAATTTTGTCACTCCCATCTGCAAACGGAAGAACTGATGCTTTGCTTGAGACAAAGACTTTGTAAGAACATCTGCAACTTGATAATTTGTATTGCAATATTCCAGGACTATTTTNTTCTGGATTACCTCAAGCCCAAGAAAATAGCGTAATAAACCCAAGTCCGACATTTCAAACTTCTCCATCATGCAAGCTTTAAAATTTTCAACAATAGCTTCATTGGACCCCATATATATCATATCATCAACATACACACACACAAACAGAAAATCAGAATTACCTTGCCTTTTTACGTATAGAGTTGGCTCACTTGGACTTCTTTCAAATCCTATCTCAAGGAAATATGAATCCAACTTACTATACCAAGTTCGCGGGGACTGCTTTAAACCATATAATGCCTTTATTAGCTTGTAAACCTTATACTCTGCATCACTCACAATAAATCCATCTGGTTGAGAAACATACACTTCTTCATTTAATTCGCCATTCAGAAAGGCAGATTTGACATCAAACTGATAAACCGGCCATTGAAGTTGTGCTGCTAAAGCAAGGAATGTTCTCACTATCTCAAAGCGTGCAACAGGAGAGAACGTTTCATCAAAATCAACACCTTGCTTTTGTGCATATCCCTTAGCAACTAATCGAGCTTTGTACTTCTGAACCTCTCCATCTGCATTAAACTTTGTACGGTACACCCACTTTAAGCCAATAACATTTTTTCCTTCCGGTAAATCTACTAGTTCCCATGTTTCATTTCGTTGAATCGCTGACATCTCCTCAGCCATTGCATTCTGCCAAATCTCACTACCTGCAGCATCTTCATAACTCATAGGGTCTGAAACACATAAGGCAAAATTACACGAAGCATAGATATCCTTAAGTGATCTGAATCGTTGAGAAGATGTATCTGAAGAGCTCGTGTTATTGTTGCTGCCTTGAGTTGATGGTTCTGATGGCTCCGAAAATTCTGATTCATTTAACTGTTCAGCAACAGGTGCATCAATTTGAGTAATCACATGAATTGGTGTTTCTTTGTTGCTAGTATCCCAATTCCAAGTCTCATTTTCATTAAATTTGACATCTCTACTAATGATTACCTTGCCACTTAGGGGATTATACAATCTATATGCCTTGGACTGAATACTATAACCAATAAAAATGCATTTTATTGATTTTTTATCAAGTTTCTCACGAGTGTTTGATGTATCCAAGACATAAGATATGCAACCAAACACTTTCAAGTGACTTACTCGTGGCTTCCTTTCTTTCCAAACCTCGTAAGGAGTCCTATTGAAGACGGCCTTTGTCGGAGAGATATTAAGTAAATATACTGAAGTTGCTACAGCCTCAGCCCAGAATTGTTTAGGAAGCCCTGTAGCTGTCATCATACTCCTAGCCATTTCAACAACAGTTCTGTTTTTGCGCTCTGCCACTCCGTTTTGTTGGGGGGTATGCGGTGCAGTAAGCTCTCTATGAATCCCATACAATTCACAATAGCTATTAAAAGCATTAGAAGTAAATTCACCGCCTCTATCAGTACGAAGCACCTTAATACTTTGTCCAAACTCGTTTTCAACCAACGCTTTGAAAATCTTAAAATTCTCAAAAGTTTCTGATTTGGACTTTAAGAAATACACCCAACTGAAACGACTGTAATCATCAGTAAACAACAAAAAATATTTACTACCACCAGAAGACTCCACACTCATAGGACCACACAAATCAGCATGCACAATTTCAAGACAATTTGATGCTCTATATGACTTGTTTATAGAAAAAGAGTTTCTACANCCTTCACAGAAACTTAGATCACCGAGCTTGGGTAATCCCACAACCATGTTCTTCCTTGTCAACAATTTCAGACCTTTCTCATTCAAGTGCCCATAACGTAAATGCCACAATTTTGCATCATCAGATTTAGCAACCAAAGCACAATTTTTCACATCACTGACATTTAACGGAAACATATTATTTTTCNAATTTTTCACATCACTGACATTTAACGGAAACATTTTATTTTTTGCCATTGGTATGCTAACTACAAGTCTACCAGATTTCTTGTCATGGATTGAGCAACAACCATTATCAAACAAAACAAAGTAACCACTTTCCAATAATTGTCCAACACTTAATAAATTATGTGCAAGATTTGGAACATATTGAACATTGTTAAGAAATTTCACATTACCATCAGCGGTCTCAATTCCAATAGTCCCTTTTCCTTCAACTCGCATGAGTTTGTTGTCTCCAATACGAACTTCACTCTTTTTTGATTCATCCAAATCTGTGAACATCATTTTTATGCCACACATATGGTTTGAACATCCACTATCCATAAACCATAATCCATCATTAGTAACTTGAGTAGGAGCCTGCATCACAAATAATTTTGTTTCATTCTCAACATTCTCAGCAAGATTGACTTGCTTCTCATTTCTCTGTTTGGTCCAACATTCAGCCTCTTTATGCCCAGATTTATTGCAATAATGACATTGTATTGAACCTCTGTGTTGATGATTAATAAACCGGCCAAGTCCTCTGCCAACGCCGTGACCTCTACCACGAAAGTTGCTTCTTCCATGTACACGACCTCCAAAGTTTTCCAATATTCCCTTAAAGAAAGACTCTGCTTTTGCTTGGAAAGCCTTTTCCTCCATCTTGGTACTAGATTTTTTAAGTCTGGCTTCATGCGCTAATAGAGAACCCATTAATTCATCAAAGGTGTATGTTGATAAATCCTTTGATTCTTCGATTGCAGGAACTACATGATTGAAACTTTCATTTAAAGTTCTCAAAACTTTACACACAACAATCTCATTACTAATGTCTTCTCCATATGATTTCATCTGACTAACAATTTCAGTCACTCTAGACAAATAAGTTTGAACAGATTCCTTTTCTCCCATGACCAATTCAGCAAAAGAAACCCGAAGTGTTTGTAACCGTACCTTAATCACTCTTTGATCACCTAAATACTCCTGCTTAAGTATCTCCCATGCCCCATGTGCATTGGTGGCTGACGAAATTCGAGGAAAAATATCATCATCTAATGCTGATTGAATAAAGAACAACGCTCTTGCATCTTTCTTGCGGTTCTCTCTCAATTGTTGATCGGGCACTGCCGGTGCCGGATTCGGTTCATCATAACCGTTCTCCACCAAATCCCATAACTCCTGGGACTTGAACACAGTCTTCATTTTAAGACTCCAGAGATGATATTTTTCCCCTTTAAATAGAGGGATCGAAGGTTGGATCGAAGAACTTCCGCTGCTAGCCATGTGTTTTATATTTTATGTAAACTGGTGCTTTGATTCATCCCAGATGTATTCACTTTCGTTTTACTTTTGATGGCTTTGATACCAATTTTGTTGGAGAAAGATATCAAAACACAGAAGAATACAGACTAATATTCTTACTACACACATTAAGAAGTAAAGTTACAAAGTCTGTAGTATATATCAGACTTATTGAATAACTGCTACAACTGCTCTAACTGCTATCTAAAATACTGGAATGTGAAATAACTGAACATAAAACTAACACACATTTAACTGCCATCTACAACTGATACAAGACATAAACAACTAATAATTTGAAGCTTATTCAAACANTAACAATTTCAGTCACTCTAGACAAATAAGTTTGAACAGATTCATTTTCTCCCATGACCAATTCAGCAAAAGAAACCCGAAGTGTTTGTAACCGTACCTTAATCACTCTTTGATCACCTAAATACTCCTGCTTAAGTATCTCCCATGCTCCATGTGCACTCCTGGCGAAATTCGAGGAAAAATATTATCATCTAACGCTGATTGAATAAAGAACAACGCTCTTGCATCTTTCTTGCGGTTCTCTCTCAATTGTTGGTCGGGCACTGCCGGTGCCGGATTCGGTTCATCATAACCGTTCTCCACCAAATCCCATAACTTNTTGTTATGGGGATTTCTCCTGTCAAAAACAAAAATATATAAGATTGGATTAATTTCTTAAAATCGGTTCGGGGTATAAAAATTAAGGGAGCACCACCGGAGAAAATTATATGTTTTGTAAATCTTACCGGAAAAGTTGCTCTTTGATAGATCAATGACAAACAAGTCGGGAGAATACTTCCCAAAGTCCTTGGGAATGCTGCCAGAAAACCTATTGGAAGTAAGGTTAAGTTCCACCAAGTGACTTGAATCAGAAATGGAATCAGGCAATTCTCCGTTCAATTGGTTATTGTTCAGATTAAAAACTTTCAGCAGTGTTAAGTTTCCAATCTCAGATGGAATAGTTCCACTCAGTTTATTGGAGTACAAATATAAGTCTCTTAAATTGGGGAGGTTCCGAATGATTGATGGAATTGAACCTGCTAGATGGTTTCCTGACAGGTCTAATGTTTGAAGCTGTTTCAAGTTCCTAATCTATTTGGGAATTGGTCCTGTGAGATTATTACCACTCAGATAGAGATCTGTAAGACTTCTCAACATGCCAATTCCTGGAGGAATATTACCACTGAAGCTATTTTGACTAATATCCAAGTATGTTAAGCCAGTCCAGTTGCTGATGAAATGAGGCGAGATCTCACCGGAAAGATAATTAGAACGTAGGAATAGAGCATGAAGGTGTGTAAGATTTGAAAAGAACAAAGGCAGAGGCCCAGTAAGAGAATTATAAGATAGATCCAAGTATTTGAGCTTGGTACACAATCCAAGCTCGGGAGGAATCCTAGAGTTGAAACCATTCCCTCCAAGAGAAAAAAATTGAAGCTCCGTAAGTTGGCCTATAGAAGAAGGAATTTTTCCTTCAAATAAATTATCAGCAAGATAGAGGAATTCAAGATGAACCAAATGGGTAAACACTAATTCAACTGGTTCAATCCCAAGTCTAAATGTTGTAAATTCTGAAGATTACTAATTTGGTAAGGAATGGTACCATTAAGTTTGTTGTTGCCCATATCCAAGGAAGTGAGGTTTGGAAATGAAGAGAAATTCAAGTGAGCAAGTGTTCCATTGAGTCCTTGATCATAAAAATCGAGCTTAGAAACAGTTCCTGCAGTATTGCAGGTAATGCCAGTCCAGTTACAAAGGTTTTCGAGATTGTCTAGGGACCAAGAATGGAGAACAAGATATAACCATTCCTTAATTTATAATATTGCCATTTGTAGTCTTTCCGATATAAATTAAATTTAACAAGATATTTTAGTTGGTAGATATTATGTGAAGGTTTTGGCACGTCCGAACTCCAAAGATGACAAAACTTGCCGATTAACTCTATACTATTGCTTGCTCATTGAAAAATACAGACACGAGGTTGAGAATTTGGAAAAAGAGTATAAATTATGTAAAATTTCATTGGCATGTTTATTTTATACTACTTGTTATCTGTTAAATCATATTTCGAAAGAGTAAGAAATACGTTTCAAATAAAAAATTATAATAATGTTTATGCGGATATAACCTCATTTTTTCAAGATTGATGATTATTAATTTTTTCATTTCAACAACCTCAGTCTAACTATTTCTTGAGTTATAAGGTTCTTGATTTAAATTTGAATGATGTAATTTATTTTTGAACTGGGAACATCATTAATTTGTTGCAGATTGATGAAAATTCTAGAAACCAAGCATGTGAAGCAATTGGATATTATGTAGACAATGAGGATGACATAACAACAAAATCCCAGAAAGAGAGACCTCTTGAAAATGGTATCATTGAGACTAAGGACTATAGTGACATAAGTTTTAAGAAGTCTCTTATTCAGAAAGGCCTAGAAGTGACAGAAGATGCCACGGCTTTTCGGATCAAATGTGATGTTGTGATTGTTGGTTCTGGTTGTGGAGGCGCAGTCGCAGCTGCTCATCTTGCAAGTTCTGGCCAAAAAGTAGTTGTTCTGGAAAAAGGAAACTATTTTGTGGCTCAAGATTATTCTCAAATTGAAGGGCCATCAAATAATGAGTTATTTGAAAGAGGAGGCATGTTAGCATCAGATAATGGGAAAGTTATGATTAAAGCAGGATCAACTGTTGGAGGTGGGACAGCTGTGAATTGGAGTGCTACACTTAGAACACCAGATAATGTGCTTAAGGATTGGTCTGAGGAGCAGAAGCTTCCATTGTTTGGAAGCTCTCAATATAAAGAAGCAATGGATGCTGTGAGTAAGAGACTCAGTGTGACATATGATTGTCCAAATGAAGGATTTTCGAATTCAGTGATACGGAAAGGATGTGAAAATCTTGGGTTGAAAGTTGAGAGGATTCCTAGGAACTCACCGGAAGATCATTACTGTGGTTTGTGTTCTTTTGGTTGTAAGAAAGGAGATAAGAGAGGAGCTGATACTACATGGCTTGTTGATGCCGTTCAAAATGAGGCAGTTATATTAACCGGTGTAAAAGCCGAAAAAATTATCTTAGGGGAAGACAGAAATGGTGGCTCTAAAAAGAGATGCTTTGGAGTTATGGCCAATGTTGTGAGCAACAGCATAACTAAGAAGCTGCAAATTGAAGCCCGCGTTACAGTTTCTTCTTGTGGTGCTCTTTTGACACCACCACTGATGATTTCGAGTGGACTAAAGAATAGAAATATTGGTAGAAATCTACATCTGCATCCTGTCATATTTGCATGGGGTTATTTTCCGGAAAAAATTTCAAGCATTGAAGGGAAGAGTTACACAGGAGGGATTCTTACTACTCTCCATAAGGTCGAGACTGAGAATTCCAAAGTTGGATCTTTGGTAGAAGCTGCTACCATATGCGGCCCTATTTCCTTGGACTTCAGGGAATGACATGAAGAATAACATGGAAAAATATGCAAGAACTTCAGTACTATTCAGTTTAGTTAGAGATCAAAGTTCAGGAGAAGTAAAATCAGAAGGTAGAGTTTCGTACGATATCAATAAGAACGACGAAGAAGATCTTAAACACGGACTGAAACGAGTCTTGAGAATCATGATTGAAGCTGGAGCTGTTGAAGTGGGCACTTTTCGCAATGATGGACAAAGGATGAAATGTGCAGGGATTAAGACTAAAGACGTGGAGGAGTTCTTGGATGGCGTGGCAGCGGTTGGAGGACCAAAGTCGAACGAAGACCATTGGACTGTATACGCGTCTGCACATCAAATGGGCAGTTGCAAAATGGGTGCTAATGAGGAAGATGGTGCAGTTGATGAGAATGGGGAAAGTTGGGAAGCAAAGGGATTATTTGTTATTGATGGAAGTGTATTGCCAAGTGCAGTGGGAGTTAATCCTATGCTTACTATTTATTCAACTGCATATTGCATCTCAAAAAAGCTGGCAGAGTCCATGAAGAAAGGAAACTTTTAGATATATAGTTTTTCTATGTCATGTATTATGAATAAATTAGCATCTAAGGTCACATGCATTATAAATGAATGCTAAAGATGTATATAATACAATGAAAAATGCATCCTATCTTATTATCTTGGCTATTCTAGACATTTCCATTGTGTGATTATCATAAGTTAAATGTAATATCCCCTCACAGACTGAAGTGAGGTTCTAAATATTTGCCAGACAGTTTTCTGACATATTCAGCGTGTTGATTCATTTCAGTTGCTTATAAAATGGGTGGAATTTGCAATAATGGAAGTGTATTGCCAAGTGCAGTGGGAGTTAACCATATGCTTACTATGTATTTAATTGTATTTCGTTTATCTTTAATGTTGGACAGGGTGTTTATCTAACACCCCTTGATACCATCAATTATTTACACTTAATTTTATACATACCAATACATATTTTAGCAGGAAGAAGAAAAGAGTTATGCTTAGTTTAGTTGATGGGAAAATAAATGAGATAAAAATAAAAAAAAACTAATTTTTGAATGTTATTTTCATGCTTATACACATGGATTTATGAATATATATGTTTTATGATGTCGGAAAACATATCGAAACAAGTGCAAGTGCATCAATTGCTTCATTGAAGCGAGAATAATGTGACTCAAGTGTTCTTCCTGTATCTTCTTGTCAATTTTTGCTGAATTCTTTCAANTTATCAATTTTTGCTGAACTCTTTCAATGAATATCACGAATCCTATAGGCTTCAAAGTTGTGAAAACTATGTACCCCGTGGATAATCCACATACCAAGCCACTTCCATACCCTATTAGGATAATTTTCCAATCAAACCAATCATCATCAATTTCTCGGGTTGGCAATTTGTTATCAGCTTCTCGTGTTGGCAACTTGTAGTCTTTGCATTTCTTTGTCAGTGGAGCTCCACACAAGGCCAAGTTACCGAGGAAAGAATCATTTTTGAAAGTATCAAAATGCCTTCCTTGTGGAATTACTCCAGAAAGACGGTTTTTGAAAAGGTTCAACGTCANAAGAAAAAGAAGATTAAATTAATTTGTTAAAATTAATTCGGGTTTAAAAAAGTAAGGGAGCACCGCCAGAAAAATCTATATTTTTAATGCTTTATCGTGTAATATATATATAAACAATGAATTTGATCACTTTTCTATTATCTCGTCTCACTCCTATGAAAAATAGTGTATAAATGACAAAATATTTGGGATGCAAACTAAAAAGAGCAATTATATATGTTTTGTAAATCTTACCGGAAAAGTTGTTCTTTGANAAAGGTTCAACGTCGAAAGAGATGCCAGACTAATCAGTTGCAAAGGAATTGTACCTGTCAACTGGTTTGAAGAGAAGTCTAAAGATTCAAGAAGACTCATGTTTCCTAACGAGTGTGGTATATCACCTGTAAGGTTGTTATGAGACAGATTGAGCAGGCGGAGTGAGTTAAGTTCTCCAATGATACGTGGAACTGTGCCTTTGAACATGTTACTTGATAAATCTACACTTGAGTAAATGTAAAGAATTTTTTTCACTTCAACATCATTTCCTTTAACAGTTAACAAGACAGAAGCTTCATAATATGAACCAGAATGTTTACTTGTATTCGTACCAACNATATAAGCCTGTCAATTTGGTGAGGTTCCCAATCTGAGGTGGAATAGTTCCAATCAGATTATTGGAGGCCAGAAATATGAATTCCAAATAGGTGAGGTTCCCAATGGTTGATGGAATTGAATCTGCTAGATGGTTTGTTGACAGGTCTAATCTCCCAAGCTGTTTCAAGTTTCCAATCTCTTTGGGAATATTACCACTGAAGTATAGAGATGAAAATAATAGTATAAATTAGTACAAGAAAAGGAGGGTTGTGAAATATAACCATTCCTTAATTTATATTATTGCCTGATTTACTTGTTTCTTGGGGACCTCATCTTGTAATAATATATATAGACAGTGGTTAAGCGAATGTTGTCCGAGAAGGATGGACCCCACTCTTTAATTGTAGCAGCAAAAATTGGTCTGGTAAGTGATAAAGTTACACTTTTAAGATTATTGACAGTGATAAATTAACATGTAATTTCATTTTATTAAAAGTAACAAATAATTTTAAATTATTATAAAAATATTACATAATTAAATCAAAATGAGAAGAGCTAATTAACATTAAGTTTAAAAACTACATGTCAAATAAAAAAATTTAGATTTCAAAATACTGAAATTCGGAAACATGATTTTCGGTGACGTGAAATTTATCTAAACGNTAACAAATAATTTTAAATTATTATAAAAGTATTACATAATTAAATCAAAATGAGAAGAGCTAATTAACATTAAGTTTAAAAACTACATGTCAAATAAAAAAATTTAGATTTCAAAATACTGAAATTCGGAAACATGATTTTCGGTGACGTGAAATTTATCTAAACGCTATGTGTCTTGTTTTCATATTTTTCGCATCCCATATTTTCTACTTTACATATATCTAGCTTAGTGTATCCCATAGGTTCAAGTTCAACATGCACAAGTCCATTTGAGTAGTCAGGTCAACGTTTGCGAGTCTAGTGACGTATAGTATAGATAACGTGGATGGAACGACAAGCAAACACAGAATAAGATTAATCACATAGAAACTGGAGTCTAAGGCAGCTATAATTATATGCCAAAAATAAGGAGTTATAATTAAAAATTTATATTATTTTTTAATATTCATATTTTCCTTATTTTAATTATATGTAAAAAATAAAGCGATATAATTTATCTAAACCCGGTCACCTGTAATAATATCTTGATTTCTCAGGCAACACTGGGTGGATAAATTTAATTCAATCCGAATAATTTGAATCAACTCAATTTCTTTTTGAGCTGAATAAATTGAGTGAATTTGATTTTGGCTTGCACACCCTACTTTGATTGTTGCACGCCTATTAATCTCGAACTTGTCCAATTTTTAATAAACCCTAGCCTCCATTAAAGATTTTTTAGGGGACTTTTATCGATTTTCACCGGTAGAAAACCTCAATCCCTTTATTTTTTTATTTTCTTGGTTAAAATCTTGTTTCTTTCAATAAATTCCCAATTTATTTGGGTTTTAATAGTCTCTCCTGGTGAGAGTTTGGTTTTTGTTTTGTTGTGTTTTGGTGTTCTACATGACCGAGGTTATAGATCGGCATGATTTTCATTGATTTGATTCACAGATGAAGGTTAATATGTGATCTCATCTATGATCGTTTGTACAGAACAATCTGGTGAAAATAAGTACATCCATTCACAGTAGGGTGAAAACAAGTACATATATTCAAATCCTCTTCAGAAAGGGAGGATTCAACAGCGATATCCTTAAGTGTCTGTCCAATTTTGATTATATTTGTAGATGCCGTGTGGTTTTTGTTTAATGAATTGATTCCTTTTTAAAAAAAAAAAATAGTTTGTCAATTTAATTTTTAGTTACAAAATAATGATAAATAACAAATAGTATACATTGAATATTTAAATTAAATTTTAATTAAAATATTATTGTTATATTATTATTATTATTATTGATAAAGTTTTGTCAACATGATAATAATTTTATTAAAATTTACATAAATTATCGGCTTTTATATATAGAAATATGTTTTTTTATGTAGTAGCTCCTTAATTCATATTAATATAAATTTTCTTGCCTGAATGACCAGTTGACCACACATCTTTACTAGCTTAGTAGCTTGTACCAGAAAAAGGGATCAGGGCCTAAATTTTGATCTATTGTTTTTCAATATACTCCATCAATGATCATAATATGCTAATGAGCTGTCCTTACTTTGTTTAAATACGTTACTCGGAATCTAATACTCTTTTTGTGTTAATTCGCATATTTTATTTGATTTTTTATGGTAATATAAATTAAATTTCAATTAAAAATTAGTAATTATATTTAAATTGTAAAAAATTGAAAATTATATAATATATATAATTTATAAGTAACTATTGTAATAAAGTTAGTCAGCACCGGCATGTAAATATATAGAAGACCCGCATAGTCTTTTCTCTGCAATTGATTACTATCAATTTTTCCTGGAAAATCATTCACTTCTTTATATCAAAGTGAGCCCCGAAAATCTGCTTTAACATTCCAGAAAGGCAAGTCAAGCTGCCTTTTCTTTTACGTTAAAAAGCTTACTTTTTCTTTTTCCTTTCCTACCTTTTAGCTAATAGGAGTAATATTGCTACGCAAATTTACAGTTTTTAAACAAAATTATTGAAGGCCTTTGTACTTCTCTCGAAAATATATAAATTATTCTATCCATATACGCTAATTTTTATGATATTTAAAAACAAATATAAGTGTCGGTTGCACAAGGTTATTTAAAATTAAAAAATTTAAGTCTTTTAATATTAAAAATTTTATAAATCTTATACAGACATAATGTTATTCATAATTAAGTATTAGGAAACAGATTAAAGATATAAAAAATTCTTATATATTTTTTAATTATAAAGTTAAGATTTTGAAATAAGTCTTTCACTTGAATTTCATAAAATTATATATATATATTGATAAATTTGGACGTGCTGGGCCATTACTCTCCTTGTTGGGTTTGCTTTGAGCTCCGTGAAGGATGTAGCTGTAGGATGGTTCCTGTGAAATAATGCTGGAGGGGATGGCTGTCCTGCAGTACCTCCCGCGTGAGAATAAGAGAGGGTTGTGGGTAGACTCGGCAATTTTGGACACGACACGATTTACACGACACGAAACGACACGAAAATTTAGTGTTTGTGTTTGCATTTTGAGTACACGACACGAAAAAGTACACGACACGAAATACACGACCGAGAAGTAGTGTTGGTTTTGTGTTTACCCTTCGAGTACACGACACGACACGAAATACACGACATAAATAAATATATAAATAATTTTAAAAATAAATATATTATAATATTATAATATATGTAAATTAACTAATTAATAATATTTAAAATTAATAAAATATACATTAATTTTTAATTTTTTTCCCATTTTCGTGTACATTCGTGTACTTTCGTGTACATTCGTGTACTTTTCGTATACTTTCGTGCCATTACACGAAAATTTCGTGTACTTCGTGTCGTGTCGTGTCTAGCCGTGTACAAGTCGTGTCGTGTTCGTGTACCAGTTTCAGGTAAATTCGTGTACATTCGTGTACCAGGTTACGTACACGAAACACGAAAGTACACGACACGAAAGTACACGACACGACACGAATTGCCAGGTCTAGTTGTGGGAGAGAAAAGACTATTAATGCGGTTAGACTATCCGTGTGTGTATATGTATATATTTTAAAGTGAGTAACCTCTAAATCACTCTATCTCTATCCTTAAATTTGACAGGATTAAATCATGACCCTTTCTTGGTTTTGAATGGTCGGGATAGGTGTACGTGCAGTTGGATATCCTTCTCTGACACTCTTTTGACTCGTCCTTTTTGTCTCTTGTCTCTCCGAAATGCTGGGCTTAAATGTTTTGTCAATTAGGACTTGGGTTGAACTAAAATAATCAGGGCGAAGGGGTTATCATATATAATACATGATATCATGATATTTAAAAATCATAATTTTAATACCTCTAACGATGGAGTGATTTAGTTATGATTTGTTCGGAATCATTTAATAGATACTCCATTTATATCATATTATATCTATTTCTTTACATTTTTTATATAAAAAAATAAAATATTTCCATATTTCTTTAAAAAAATTGAATTTATAGTGGTCAAATCAATGCTATAAGACAAAGATAGATAACCCGGAGTCCTGGACAGAGTGGTATACGAGTAACTAGTCACAGAATAGACTAATGACATGAAAAATGGAGGAGCAAGGAAATTACAAAATAGACTAGCCTGACTTTGACTTCACCTGTAGTCAACGTTGTCATTGTGAGTGTAGTAAGGTATAATGAGATTTACATTCTATAGGAGTCAAGTCAAGCCAAGTCAATGGTGTCCGACAAAGATAACGTGGACAATAACATGGAAAATGAGGCATCTTTAACTTTTGCGAAAGCTCTTGTGATTTACATTAGCAGAGTAAAACGTAGTCTAAGTTAGGCAAACAATTGAAAAGATAAATAATAAGGATGAGGAATGATCATACATTTGTAACAGTGAGAATTAAAAATATTTACCCATAGAAGGATATATTTGATACCACTCATATCTAATTTCATTCGTTAAAACTAATAAGCGTGGAAGTCTACGTTATTATATGATGAGAGAGAACATATCGAAAACCAGTAAACTTGTTGGCGCTTAGAGAAATGAAAGCAAGATTTGTATGAAAAGCAAATGCTTCAGAAACATTTCCAGACAACTGGTTTTCATTGGGACGGACTATAACCAATTTGGAGCACATTCTGAGGCACTTCAGCAGTCCTTATGGCAGTGCACTTTGCTAATCCCACTACACAGTCCTTCTGGCAGTACCCCAAGTCCTCCAGAATGCCGCTCAAAAATCTATTGGAATGCAGTGAAAGTGGTTGCAAGTTACTTAAATCACAAAATGAATCAGGAAGCTCTCCAAAAAACTGGTTACTCTGGAGATAAAGACTTTCCAGCAGTGCTAAATTTTTAATCTCAAGGGGAATAGTTCTATTAAGATAATTGAATTCAAAATGTAAGTGGACCAAATAGCGAGGTTCCAAATATTTGCTGAAACTGAACCTGCGAAACGGTTTTCTGACAGACAGAGGTGTGATTGTGTGAAAGATATGTCAACATATAAATTTCAGAAGGAATATTACCCATTATTGTAATTTTTTCAAATTTTAGTGATGTTAATTTACTCCAGTTCTTATGAAATGGGTGCAATTCGCTATTAATGGAAGTGTATTGCCAAGTGGAGTGGAGTAAATCATATGCTTATTATTTATTTAACTATGTTAAGTAACGAACTCTACTAGGATCTTAAAGTGTTAGGAGGTGGAGTTAATATGATAATATATTAAATTCAACAATACATATTTAGCAAGAAGAAGAAATGACTTGTGCTCAGTTTAGTTGATAGGCACGGAATGGGAAGGAAATAAAAAAAATTGTGAAACTTCTAAAAAGCTATGGATTTAAACACTATTGACAATATGACAGTCGACAGTGCATGAATTACTTTACTTAAGTGAGTGAGAAAAATGTGACTCAAGTGTTCTTAGTATATCTACTTATCAATTTTTGCNGTCGACAGTGCATGAATTACTTTACTTAAGTGAGTGAGAAAAATGTGACTCAAGTGTTCTTAGTATATCTACTTATCAACTTTTGCTGAAATCTTTCAATATATATCAAGAATCTTATAGGTCTTAGAATTGTGAAAACTATGTACCCTGAGGACAATCCACATACCACACCACTTACATAACCTCTTATTATTACATTGTGTTTGGTTGGAAGGAATAAATTTAAGTAGGAATGGAATGAAGGTATGAATGAAATGGTGGGAGAATGAAAGGCATAGGTGTACTAACTTGTAACACTTAATTACTATGTAATTCAACTAAGTAAAAGATAAAACAACAGCAAAACAAGGGAAACTGAAGAAGCACATGGAATCAATCAACTGAAGAAATGGTAATGATACTTGGTAACTACAAGTAACTAATTTGATTAATCAAGGATGCCTGAGTTAGAAGAAGTTCAATCTCAGTATTGCTCATGCCCTAACTTAANCAAGATTGTAGTAGTAATGAAGACGTTGTCGAAGTACCAGAAAAGATTCTAGTGAAGTTACATTGTTTATTGACAGTTAATGTTCGAACCACTTATTGGGAAGCCACATTACCAATTGAACATGGTAATCTATTCAGAAGCAAGAACCCTATCAAGACTAGTCACTTATGAACCAGACCGTTGCATCAAGTGTCAGGACATTGATAGCAAGTTTATGTCAGTAGTAGAGATCCATGTTCAAGAGCTTGTTGAAGAATATTGAAGAAGCTAGGGAAACTTGCTCATAAAGGTTAATCCACAATTAGTCACTAAAGAAAGTCAACATTCGATGAGTGCATATTTGCCAAGGCAAATGTCGATCCACAGCAGTTCGAGATGCGGATCGAGATTGATAATTGAAGGAAAACATTGCAAGGCAAATCTCGATCCATGCGCAGATC
>QRFB01009173.1:0-31617 GCA_008931105.1 Oenanthe javanica | reverse complement strand
AAAAAAAAATTATAATTATTTATGCCATAGAAATACAAATTTTAATTTCATTTTAGCCTAATATTATCATTTTCAATCAAGGAAGAAGAAGAGAACAAAAAATATATAACTCTAGATGTTATGTTGAGAACTTATGAAATTCCCTGGATTTTTTTTGTTACAAACATGTTGTGAATTTATGTCAAAGTAAAAGTGGTACGACGGTGTTTTTACTCTCTTCGGTCTCCACTATTAGGTGTGGATAAGATCAGTAGTGGCAATTAGCTTAAACCAATTGATGTTGAGAGGATATATTGAAATTTGTATACAGAAACTTCTAATGTGATCGTAAAGGGCAGATCTGAACGCTTCTACAAACACAACCACAGAAAAATGAGTATGATTATGAACCAACGACCTTAGTCTACAAACACAACCCCAGAAAAATGACTATGAACCAACAGCATTGGTTTGGTTTGATAGTACCTACCTCGACGAAGGTTCAAACCTTGTCGAAAACGAAGTGAGTATGTGATAAAGTGAGTGTGCAAGTGTGTTTAATTATAGGAAAAATGAGTAGGAAGAAATTCCACCAAAGCCACCATTCTTAAATATTAGAACAAAGGCCTCTTGGGTTCAAACAGTATATCCTTCCTTTACGCAGGAGATCGAAGGTTCAAACTTTGTTGATAAGGTGGTGGATGTCTCAGTGTGTTCAATCTTCAAAAAAGAATTATAAATGACAAGTTACAGCTTGCAATCACACAATATCTACTGTCACTCTGATATTAACAAAAGAACTGTTTATAACAAGATTTTTTTATATTTTAAACTGTAATGGAAAAAAATCAAAAAAATGATACAGCCACCCTACATAGTTTATAATACACTTACCAGAACAGCTGTATCTCTATATGTTTGGTGACTGGTGATCATCAAACAAACTTCACAATTCGAAAGAAATAACCCCCATATACCCCCATTCAATTTCATTTTATAGCTCTAAAAAGCTGGCTTCCAAGAGTGACAACTGGGGTTCCTTCCCCCATGACTGTTGTCAAGTTCATTTCTTTCTCGAGTATCCGGTCTAGTTCCATCACCACATAGTTCATGATAGGGCGTCTTTCACTGGAAGGATCTACACAACGTACTATCAATTGCACATACTCATCCATGCCTTCTGTTGTGAATCTATTACCTAGTCTCTGATCTATGATAGCAGGAAGATTCCCCGAGTCCAGACGACTTTGCACCTTCAAAGTATAAACCATAATATTTTCATTGAACTGATGATCAGAAGAGTAGTTGGGTAAATTTGAATAATTTACCGTTAACTTTAAGGTACTTTGAAAGTGCTATATTGTATTGACAATACGAAAAAGCACCATCACTTGATTCTAATCCGGAAACAAGGTATGCATGAACATTTAATGAGAACTGCAGCTTACCCAATCCACCAGGTTTTGGTTAGAATCTGAAGAGAGCAATTTCATTGCTTCTTGGCCGCTCATTAACTCCAACAGAAATACACCAAAACTGTATACGTCACTCTTGTCAGAAAATTGTCTGAACTCCCTCACCCTATATGAACAAATGACATTTGGTTTACAAAAAAGGATAAACTTTACGTGAAATATACAAGACACTCAAAATTGTTTCAGAAATATTACTCTGGGGCTAGGAACATCTCATCTGCTGCCTTCTGAGAGGATGAACTTGGGATATCACCTCTTCCTAAAAAGTTGCGGACTCCCGCATCAGCAACTTTAGCAATGAAATTTTCATCTACAAGAACATTTGCTGTTTTGAAATCCTTATGTACCAGACGAGGGCTTATAGAGTGGATATGAGCCAACCCTGCATATTAAAAAAGAATTTGAAGTTGTTCTATAAAAACAAAAAACTGCCTCAGAATAATATACATTCCATATACATACAGAGATGAAAAGGTGTGCTAATGTCAAGACAATACACGCTCAGAAACAATGACGTCGATCCTTATTACACTAATTTTTACCCCCTACGGTATCTTGTTCTAAGCAAAGATCAACTAATGCAGGAAAGCCAAAAAATGCTCACTGATTTTGCAGAGGATCACCTTTAGCTGCTCCTATAGCTATGGAAAGTCTATGCTTGAACTCAAGCTTTTCCTTTGAAACATTTCCAGCTCCTGCACATATAAACCATAAAAGTTCAAGAATGTGATTCACATGTAAAATAATAATCGAGCTCAAAAGTACTTCTAGAATTACAGGAATTGACAAAGGTTAGCGATTACTATAACACAAGTTCTATCATCTTGGTTCTGTAGTATATTTCTTTTCGGAAAAATAAATGAGTGGATTGAGGATTACCATATAAGTGAACAGATACACTTCCATTCGGTATATATTCATAGACAAGAATCTGCTGACCATTTTCCTGGCAGTAACCCAAAAGGTTCACGAGGTTCCTATGCTGAATAGATGTGAGATATCTTACCTGATATGAAAGTACAGTTATTGATCATCAAGATTGCACGAAAAAGGAAGAAGAAACCAATATAAGGATAGCCAAAAGATGTATAACAAAAACATATAAACCTAAAGCCATTAAGTCTAACAACCACTTAGTGCCATACATCATGAAAATTAATACAAAACAATTCAAGTTAGTAGCTGCTCACAAAGTATGTAGTGCATAAGAATAAAGGCATCTAAGAATACATAAGCACTATGATTTAAACCTTCCTATCCAGTATGAAAAGAAGTAATAAAGATGTCCCAACATATTCAATACACATCGTCCACGAGGTTCTTATGGGGAACTTCCCAGTAGCCAAAGTTATTCATTAGAACCTCTTCAGGGGAAATGGGACGGGGGGAAACCTGGTATTATTCTATAAAGATACAAAACCGTCCATTATGGGCTAGAAAAATTGTAATTTAATAAGCAAGGCCAGAAATTGGCTATCTTCTAACGAGTTCACTTTTAATAAGAGCTCTAGAGGCAAGAAAATATTTCAGGGTTTTTCAACAAAATATCACAAGTTGTTAGATAATTATATCTACTCTTTATAGTCATCCATTTTTAATCGAAAGCCATTATTACCTCTTCAATGAATTCCTGGCTGGGAGCACCAGGACGTTTTTTTATAGCTACAAGCATCCCATCGTGAAGCAGACCTTTGTACACCTCTCCAAATTTTCCTTCGCCAATCAAGTTTTTATCATTAAAATCCTTGGTAGCTGAAAACAATTCTTCCATGTTGAAACGTTTGGCCTCTCGCAACGTCTGCTCAAATCCAGTGTTTCTTCCAACTGCAAGTCAACAAAAACAAATGATGACCTGATCTAATTGATATTATGTTTCCATGACATATATATTTGCTAAAATGTAAAATTACGTTGCATTGATTGATCAGAAGACCCTGTATCAGAAGTTCTTGAAACATTCCTATTATGGCATAGACAAAACCATAATATTACTATAACTAGTACTACCAGCACCACGGCTCCTGCAGCACCCCCTAGCACAGGTGCAAGAGTCTTTGACATTTGGTAATGGAGCCACCTTAGCTTTGATGATTGGGTAGTACAGCAATCTTAGTTCTCCCCCTGCAAATTTAAAAAAGGAGGAAGTCAGTAGAAATTTGAAATATGAACACCTATAAAATCAAATGTGCATACCAGCAGGAAGCACGAGCAAAAATGCCACAATACGAATTAAGCAAGGAGCAGAAAAGTAGCACTAAAAACATAACACGACAATTGATACATTTAAGATCATAACACAACAGAATTTATTCTTTTCAGAAAATGATAAAAATCATACACAATTTCACACTTCACTGATCGAATTATAACTCATTAACGATAAAACTTACTTATCTGGAAAGCAATAAACACAAAAGCATAGTTAAAAATCATACAGAAATTCAAACTTCATAGAATGATGGAATTGTGACCATAAAACGACAAAATTTAGTTATCCGGGAAACAATAAACACAAAAACATAAATAAAATTTGCCTGAAGAAATGTATACTCTATATTTAAAGTAACTATCACGGCATGAGTAAGTAGACTAAACACCACATTTCAGGGGTCAAATATGTAATGCAGATTAAGCTCAGATACAATCAATCAAATTTCCGAAAAACATGATCAGAAATGCAAACTTGCACCATAAATGTATAAATTTAACTAATCAAGTAAATGATCACACCCAATTGAGGTACTTGATCAACATAATTATTTCCTAAAAAGATATAAAATTTAAGATATGGAGACCTATATCAAATAATATTAATAATCTCACAATTCCAAAACTGGGTTGACACAGTAATACTAAATCAAGATCCCTAAAGAAACCCCAGCTTAAATTATCAATGTCAACTTTATTTACAATTATTTCTCAAGTAAACAAAAACCCATATCTAGAATTAACCTACATTCCTGATCCTCACACAGAATTCTATACAGGGACAGACAAATAAAATGTCCAGTGAGTACTAAACTAGAAAATCATCAAATTTAAGGCAACAGAGAATCTATCAAATCAATATTCAATCCTTTATGATAATACACTTATATAGGAGTACTTAAAAGCAATAAGCATAATCAGAGTAGTATCTATATCAATCTGCACAATGGGTATATTTTGTACTTACAGATAACTAAAGTAGTTATAAAATTGAGACAACCCCTCTGCAAAAAATCATGGTTGGATTGGACAGAGAGCACAGAGAGACAGACAATGGGAAAAATAAAAAAGAAGGTAAAAAATAAATATAAAAAGTTGGCTCAGCGCCGACAATAAAATTGAGGAAAGATTTATGACACTACCAAACCTGTCTCTGAAATAATAGATTTCAAGAAACAGAGGAAAAAAAGAAGTGAATTGTAGCAAAAGCTTAAATTTTTATGATGAATCAGGGGCAACCCATTTAAAGTAGAGAGAGATAGAGGGAGATTATGATGCTGATGTATAAAAGTAGAAAAAGAGATTGAATTGAACAAGGGTGGGGCAAATTTTATAGAGAGAGAATGAAAGAATTTAGTATATGTTGTATNATTACTCGATGTTTTAACAAAGGTTAAACTGCAAAATAATGAATTAAGGGACAACGGTTAGTGTCTTAATTAAGAGAAAGANAAGGGGTGTTGTTGTCTGCTACTGCAACTTGAAGAGGTTTTATTTAGCTCTCTCTCTAGTATCTCTCTCTATACTCTTCTGTTCATACTAGCATCTTCTTCTTGTGTTCTCTCTCTCTCCCTCTCTCTATCTCTCCCCCACTGTTTTTTTTACTACAAACTGATATCAGATACCGCTGTTTTTGCTTGCTGTCTGTTTGTGTATGCATACATCTTGTATCTGTATACTTATGTCAATCTCTATCTATAATTTCCGTGCATTTATTGTAAAGAAAATTACCGTCTATATTCTAAATATGTGATCAGGTAAAAACGGCAAATTTACCATTTAAGTAGAAAAATTACTATTTAAGTAGATGAAATATGCATATAGGACAGACAGTTAATCTCGTGGGTTGCGTATCTGTTAAACTGTGTTTAGAGTCAAAGATGTGGATTTTTTCAGATTTACTTATTTAAAGTATCACAATTGCTTACTAAATCTTCCAAGTTAAAGCTGTAATGTATTGAGTTAGATGTAATAAAAGCCGGGTTCATTCATGAATTTCTGAATCTAGTGTTATGTTGAAACTTGTTTTGATCAGAATTTAAAATTCTTAAAAAAGAAAATTTACATGATATTTTGATTATAAAATTATTAGTATAATTATCATTAAAAAGTAAACTGAAAACAATAAAATTGTTGGAATTTATTAGAATAGTACAGTAGTACTATTTGTATTTATATTTAGATATATATAGATTTCGAATAGAAAAATGTTAAATAAATTTATTGGAACTAGAAGTTGGGCGAGTTCGAAAAAAAAAACATGTTTAATAAGGGTCATTTGTATTCCAATGATCAGCCTTTTTACTGATTTGAACTGATTTAGGTTGCATCTTTTTTCTAATTATTCGAAAATAGAAAAATTGGATAATTTCTTTTGTTGAATAAAATTATAAAAATGACTAAAGTAACGATTTTGTAAGCAAGTGTTAAAACACACACACGATATGCTAGTACATAAGATAAAAATTAAGTTCATGATCATTTGATTGCGTATAATTACAGGAATTTTATTTACATAAATTCCACAACGTAGCAAGAGTTTAATTTAAGGGAATACTTAACATCATGATGTCTGATTATTAAAAAGAATGACTGTTTTTGTGTTTTAGAGTAACGTTAGAGATCTTAAATATGCTTTTAAAATATTTTCAAATATCACGTGTTGTTATATTCTGATTAACTTTAATTCAATTAATAATAATGAACACTCAAATATTCACATAAATTTTATTAATTAAAATATTTTATAATAATAAATTATTAGTATCATATTATTTGGGACCTGAATTTGAAATTACTCGATGTTTTAACAAAGGTTAAACTGCAAAATAATGAATTAAGGGACAACGGTTAGTGTCTTAATTAAGAGAAAGAAATATAGCAAGCGGCTGCAGGGTTGCTATCATCCCCACCAGCCAGCTATGTTGACATTCCTTCTCTTGGGTAACTAATTTATGAAAATTAAATATTATATAATAACATAAAAAATATATAAAATAAAGAACATAGAACAAGATATCATTGTTGTATAAAAAGAGNTTGTATCTGTATACTTATGTCAATCTCTATCTATAATTTCCGTGCATTTATTGTAAAGAAAATTACCGTCTATATTCTAAATATGTGATCAGGTAAAAACGGCAAATTTACCATTTAAGTAGAAAAATTACTATTTAAGTAGATGAAATATGCATATAGGACAGACAGTTAATCTCGTGGGTTGCGTATCTGTTAAACTGTGTTTAGAGTCAAAGATGTGGATTTTTTCAGATTTACTTATTTAAAGTATCACAATTGCTTACTAAATCTTCCAAGTTAAAGCTGTAATGTATTGAGTTAGATGTAATAAAAGCCGGGTTCATTCATGAATTTCTGAATCTAGTGTTATGTTGAAACTTGTTTTGATCAGAATTTAAAATTCTTAAAAAAGAAAATTTACATGATATTTTGATTATAAAATTATTAGTATAATTATCATTAAAAAGTAAACTGAAAACAATANAAAAGAGAGAAAGACAGCAGCGAAGCTGACCATATATTGTCTGTATGTATAAATATATGGTATACATAAAATAAATAAAGAGCATAGAACAACATATGGTGGTTGTATAAAAAGAGAGACAGCCAGCAGTGAAGCTGACCATACAGTATGTACGTACAGCACAAGAGCCTAATTCTCATCTTTGTTTAATCCATATTTCACATGAATCACTTAGGATTCTTGTCACTCTTAACATGTTAACAATATTAAACAATTTTGTATGNAAAATTGTTGGAATTTATTAGAATAGTACAGTAGTACTATTTGTATTTATATTTAGATATATATTGATTTCGAATAGAAAAATGTTAAATAAATTTATTGGAACTAGAAGTTGGGCGAGTTCGAAAAAAAAAACATGTTTAATAAGGGTCATTTGTATTCCAATGATCAGCCTTTTTACTGATTTGAACTNTTGCTATAATCTAATCTAATAAATAATATTGTTGTTAATGATCATGAATGATTGCTCCTAATCAATCTAATGTGCCGCCTGCAGCAGTAATGCAAACTCAACCATTTGATTCCCTTGCGCTTTTTAACGTTTGCTTCTATTAGTTTGAATAATTAACATGTCAACCCTACAAGAACCTCCCTAAACAACTTGAGCTTGTAAACTAACTTATACTTGGTTTGGCTAAATTTAAAATTGTGATTTATGATTTAAAGTGGTTTAAAGTGATGAGTCGGGAACTTATAATATATGTTTGAGTAATTTTGACTTATAAGTAATTTATGAGTTTTAAAAAATATAAAAATAAAAATAAAAGTGACTTATGAGTAATTTATACCACATAGATAACTTTTATCAAAATGAAAAAATAAAAAAAACAAGTCACTGAAAAAAATACTTAATACGTACTTCTAGTTTTAGGTCAGTTTCTATCTTATTTCTGAATTTAAGTCAGCTTCTGAATTATTACACAAACAAACATTTTTCAACTCAAAGTCAAAATAAGTTATAAGTTCATTTAGCCAAACAAGCTCTTAAATATGCTTATTAATGTTTTAAATTTTAATTAGTAAACGAGAGTGACAACCCGGGTCAAATTCCGAGTCTTTTTTAAAAATCGGGTCAAGTCCCAACTTCCGAATCTGAAATAAGCCAAAATAAACTGGACCAAATACAACAAATTGAGTAATCCATAAGTCCACCACATGCCCCCAAAATATCATGATTTATTGGTGCACTTAGATCATCTCTAACCCAATTCTAAATTCTAAATTGAGTATGAACAATTATTTTATGTGTCTTTAAAACACAGTTTTTCATATCTTTTTATTTTTATAAAAAAACCCAGTCTTTCATACAACACATTTGTTCTTGCGGATACAAACAATTCTTATGTGTGAAGTACATACCAAGAGCTTTACTAATTTTTTTTAAATAAACCTCTCAATATGATTAATGATAGATATTATTGATTAATTTTATTTATTTATTTGAAATGCAATTTAAACTAGTGTCTTGCACGTGTTATGTGATGATATTGAAAGTTTTATTTACAATATTCTAGCGTAACAATTAATTAGATAGATATACAATTTTTATCATTATTTAGGATTAAAAAAGTAATATTTTTAAGACACATATTCTATTATATAATTTTCTTACATGGCCATTATTTTAGTTATTTTTATGCATTACTAATATGTTAAACAATTTATTTATTACACTATTATCAATCAATTATATTGAAAATAAAATAATATTTTATGAATGATATTATATATTAGGAATTATATGTAGTACATTTTATTATTAAACATTATTTAGAAATCTTTTCTTTACTCTTTTAAATAGGGATTTTTCTTTTTTTCGCCTTAGGGCCTCCTCCGGAAAGTATAAGATTGGGCCATGCGTAGAAGAATTGCGTGATAAGTAAAAAACATGCCTTATCAATTCTCTGGAGTTTGGAGTACGAAGTAATATTGTACGTGGGCTTTGACGCCTTAAATTGCAAACCCACATCGTAGGAAACATTTAGAGCCCGTTCATCTTACCTCTTAAAGAAAATTATGTCATTTAAACCTTTTTTCTTATAATTCATAAGAAAATATAATTCTTTTATTTAAACCTAATTCTCATTTTGATAATTTTATTAATAATATATAACTGATATTAGTAATGATATATAAATAACAAAACAACAAAAAATATTAAAAATCACGTTTAGAAAGAGATAGTATTAAACTTTTTCAAGTTATCCCAAACTCAAAACACGTGGCATGACATATGACTTGTTTTAATTCGTGAACGCATATATATGTACGCGAGATCTCATATTATTATACGAAAGTTATCAATTATAGACCTGACAACTCAGTTGGGACAATTTTTAGGGTACTTAGCATTTTTTTTTATAAAATTAAAAAGCCATTAGTCAAAAAACCCAACAAACTTTCTATTTTTTTACAATTTAACCTATAAACTTATTTTTTCTCATATAAATCCAATGAACTTTGTAAAATTGTGAAAATAAGATAACCATGGTTAATTTATCAATTTATTTTTGTCAACCCATATAAAAATGTTATGTTGGATTGGATACATAATAAATTATTCATTAAATTATTTATTAAACATTATTATATTATTTTATAATTCATATTATTTTCTTTATTACTAAAATAGTAATAATTTTATTAATTATAAATTATATTAAAATAATAGAATCTAATTTATGATTTTTTAAATCATTATTATTTTTTATTATATATATTATATTATTTTTTATATTTTAGTGGTGCACATTTGCTTAACAAAAAAAGATTAAACATTTTATTTTATAGGGTAAGTTATATATTATGTTACTCTTTCCAATTCATAAATTAGAGTATAAGTACATAAAATACTAATAAATATATGTTGAACAACTTATTTTAGGTTTAAATTAGAAAAAAATCATTAATTATAGTTAATTAGAATATTTTATAAAATAAATATTAAGTACTTTGAAATCAATTTTTTTTTACTTTTTCCTGTGAAATTCTTAAATTTATAATGTAAATAATTTAATATGTAATATATAATTAATATTTTAAAACATACTATATAAATATATAATTTATTAGTTAAACGAAGTATGAAAGGAAAAAAATTATCATATTTTTTGTTAATAAATTAACTATGAGTTTCCTTATATTTTCAATATGTATTAGTAACTAATACAAATTTTTTTATTATATATTTAATCTACCATGACATTTTTGATATGGTCCACAAAAATATCCTTAGTCATCCCTAAATTGACCAAGAAGAGGAGGAAAAAGCTAATATTAAAACTTACGGGATAAATGAAAAAAAAAAAATCTGATATCTAAATCGTCAAAATTTAATTTTGAACTCTTAATTGCAAAGTTGACAGAGTAATAAAAAAACATAAGTATTCTTTTCTAAATTCAAGATATTATGTCAGAAGTCAACTCATTCTATAATAGTAATTCGCAGTGTAAATTTATCATTAAAATATTCTTAACATTCTTATTGTATGCATAACAATTCACATTTTTTTTCAGTTGATCAAAAATTATCAACCTAGAAGAATTCATTTATGCCTGGGAATGGGCATTAAATCACTTTTGGATCGGAAAATATTATTTCCCCTCCAATTATATGAATTTAAAATCAATATCCGAATTTGTTTCGATTTTCATTAGAGATTTTTTTTATTAAAAGAAAAAGTATTTTTTTGGTTCTCCGTTTCATATCAAACAATTTTTGGAATCTCTACCTCAAGGTGGAGGGTGACGGGTGGCAGGACGAAATGATGCCATCCCCGTTCATGCGATTGGTTTTGCTATAACTTAAAACAAATTCTTTCAAATATATTTTAATTTTATTTTTGCTAATAGTTATGTCGATTTTCAATATCCTGTTTCATTTAACGCTTTCGGAGTAAAACTTATAAAAACTCAAGTAAAAAGACACAATTAGAAATATGTGGTAATTGGCTGATCGATTGTTTTTCTCTATATTTTTAGTAACAACATATGAAATTTATATATGTAGAGTAACCTATTAACATCACATAAAATTTATATCTCTACTCTAATTTAATAATAATATCTGATATATATGATACGTCTCTATACAAGTTTAATATAAAAATTGTTTTAATGTTTTAAATCATTTATAAAAAAGTTTTCTAAACGGAATAGAATTCTCTGATAAAAATTCGTAAATGTCTTTTCTGTTTAGATTACGGGCAGCTCCAATTGAATTTTGGATGTTAGATCACCTCAGAATTAAAAATAATTTTGTAAGTTTCGCGTGAGCTGTAAAATCGACCAATCCTGACCTCTAAAACTCAAAATATGGCACAAACAATGTCTAACGTGTAAATAGCACAATAATTATGAATTGTTTTTTTTAATGCAACTCCAAAATAATTCTTTAAGTTCAAATTTATACATTACTAAGATATCTAATAGAGTTTGAGTTATAATCTGAAGCGAGTTAAGAAAAATTATAATTGTTAGAAATCTTAATAATAATTATAACTTATAAATAATTAATATATAATATTATGTAGTTATTAAGAATCAATTATTTGACATTTGATAGTAATTTGATAAAATTCCTTTTACTCCCATTATATATAGGATATAATATAATATAATATATATCATATTGACATCAATGTTTTGTCAATATTCTTTTATCATCAAACTGCCATATAACATAACCGACATTTTGATTTTTGAGGGTCGGAGTTCTTATAACATGCATATATATAAGTGCTTGATTGATTGATAATAAGAAATCATTTTCTATGCAAGTTATACTTCCTATGGAATTTGAAATTAACCGGAAGTAGAAAAATATATTTATTGATATATGAGAAATGAGAATTAACTTCCTATAGCAAGTGTAAGTTATTATGGGGCTAGGTAAGCAACTTCTTATATTGAAACTTCTCGGAACTTCTATTTCCTTTATTAATATTAGCCAAACAACATTTTTAAAATCAACTTAGGTAGTTGAACTTCGCATGTATTTTGAAGTATTCAAACTAATTAGTGTTTTGCCCGTGCTTCTTATCCGGGCTCAAAAAATGTAAACAAATAAGTTATTATCATTTTATCAATATTTTTTTAATTTATCCAACCATTTTAATAAAATATATATTTATTATGTTTTATGAAAAATAAGTTTTTAATTTTCAAAGTTAATAATTATTAGACTTATTTATAAATCACAATTTCAAATATTCTGAAATATGTATTATATATATATATATATATATATATATATTATTAATCAAGATTTACGCTCATACTTTGCACTGGATTTAAAAATTTTAAATTATATATATGTATTATATTATATTTGAATATTTAATATTATTAATATAATATATAAGATAAATTATACATATCCATACGTGTTATTGCATTTAATTTATATTAGATATAAAAATTATATAATACAAAAATAATGATTAAACTAAATGTTATTTTAATCATTAAATACACTAAAATCTTTAAAAATTATTACTTCATAAATTAATAATCTTTTTAAAATAATATTTTTTTCTAAACTTTTAAAAATAATAGTTATCTATAACTTGTTTACAATAACTAAATTTTTTAATATATAATTATAAAATAAAAAAACCGTTTAGTATATTAAAACCAAATCTAGAGGAGTAAAATAAATTTGATCGACTCATGGTAGAATATTATTAGGGTATAATAATGAATTTGAAAATATTAAAATACTATAAATTAAAAGGATTTCAATTTATTTAAATGAACTATATGAAGACTTATCAATTATAACAATTGATTGTTGAGTTGATCATTAGGACTATTTAATTTATTGATTTAATTCTCAGACCTATAAATGAGGATATTTTTGAAACTCATGAAAAAAATGAATTTTATAAATTAATAAAATATGAAACATATATATTTCATATAACTATATAAAATATAATAAAAAATTTCAAATAAATAATTTCATATATATTTTTAATTTTTACGATGTAATTGATTTTTCCTAAATAAAACCTTAGTAATTATAGTAATAAAATAGTAAATAATTAAATATAAGTTAATAAATTAAATTTAGAATTAAATAAATAATGGAATATAAGTCTAAATCATTAATAAAATTAAATTAAAATATAAAATTATTAAACAATATGAGTGTTGCAGAAGGGGGGGTTGAATGCAACATACAAAATAATTACTTTTTTTGCTAGCAACAAATAAGATAGTAACACTAGTAAGTATGAAATGCAAACAAACTTAAGCAAGCATGTGAGACAGGTGTTTAACTTCAAAAAATGATTTTATTATTTTTTGTTTGCTACAACTGACTGGAAAATAATTTCAACTACAAAGAAACAAGAACAATGAGTTTGCTAATGTTTCTAGCTTGAGAGAAAACCTAGCTCAGTTACATAAGAAAAAATGCTTATGGGCTATGTGTATTTATACTGAAATACATATCCCACTTACATATGCACTTTTCCTTTGTCCTAGAATAAATCTTGAAATAGAAATTTTGATTTTCAAGTTCAACCTTGTCTTCATTCCATTTGTAGATAAAGTTGTTCTGAGATGTACAGATATCCTTGACTTGTTGAGCATGTTTTATCTTTTTACTTGTCTTCTCCCAAGTTACAGTAGTACACTTGACAGACTAGATAGTAATGTCTAAATCATTCATTGTGTTATCACTATCTAATCTGCTACTTGGAACAGACTATCAGCTTCACTAAAAATATATTGTCAACTTCTAGCTCCACTATGGTGACAGTATCTTTGGCTCCGCACACTTTGTTGTCAAGCCTCGATAGATCCTTGAACTTTACTGTCTCCAAACCTGCTGTCAACTATCCCCGCTAAACGTGAAACTTGCTGTCTGTGAATCTTTATTCACCGCCAAGTTTACTGTCATTGGAATAGTTGTTGTCGTCTGTTCCTTTGTGCTGTCACTTGAATATGCTGTCATAGGCTTCAGTTGTAGAATGTTACTGTCAAAGTCTTGACCCATGCTGTGCCTGGACACTTTGTGAACTTCTACTTCATGTATCATGTTATTGTATTTGCATAAGACAATAACTATTGAGACTTACTGTCACCTACTTGGTTTTTAAACATACTGTTACAAGTGATAACTAAACATACTGTCAATATACACATGATAGTACATTTTACTTAGTTAATTTTTAATTATTCTAAGTAACTTCTAGTTGATTACAATGTTAACACCACAATCTCTAACAATCTCCCCCAATTTGTTTTTATGTAAAATAAAGACAAATTTAGAGTAAATTGCAGATGCTAGCTCAACTAACATAACTGAAGTGTTTGTACAGAAAAAATATTCAGGAAAAATTACAAGTACAAATTTCTCATGCTAACACTCCTCTAGACTAAACAGATTTTCATATTTAGTTTGAGCTTCAACTTCATTTCTTGGAGGGAATCATCCTTCCATATAGACCTTTAAGAGCTTTCAAAGCTTTCTTTTCCTCATCCGTCCTGGCATTATTAGAGACACAATCAAGAGCTAGCTTCACCATTCTGTAAGATTGACCCTTTAAATCTTGATAGGTGTGGTAGTTCTCAGTTGGTCCTTTGGAGATGTATAGATACTTTATTCCAAACATGTCTTTGACAAATCTTTCTTTTGTAAATGATAAAATCTGCTTCACTCTGATTCTCTCCATATCATCATCTTCATCTTCCCTTGACTCAATGATTTTCCCAACAAGTTTACTTAGATCTCTTTCAAACTCCAGAAATGATCCTGTAGTGAGTCTGAAGATTCTTCTCAAATTTTCAGTGTTGAGCACCCTAAAATTAACAGCCTCCACTTCAATGATGTCAATGATGATTCTTAAGGGTCCAAACAAGACTGACGAGACATAGCCGGGCCTTCTTGAGAATTGATCATTTAATTGGCATGCTTCAATTCAATCTCAAACTCCTTTATTCGTTTAGAAATTCTCTCCATCTTCTTCTTGGTAGCTTCAACTTCACTGTCAAACTTCTTCATCTTCTCTCTTTCTTCTTTCCTCTTAGAGTCACATGTATCCAGTGCTCTGTTCTTCAAATCAAATATCTCAAAATTTGTAATGTTGAGTAACTGCTTCTTGATTAGTTCAATGATGTGAGGATCATTTCAGCTAATCTTTTCAAATAATTAAAGGTGATCTCTTCAGAAGATCCACTTGAGTTGTAGAAGATCATTCTGTCAGGATTCCTGAGGAGATATTTTTGAGTTCTTTCATGATCCATATTCTTAGCAAATTCAATTTTCTTCAACTTGGTTATCAAGACTTGAATAACTTTCATGAGATTTTATTCTTCAGGATAGGGAAGTTCCTTCAATTGATCAACCAGTTTGGATAGTAACTTAATTTTCTTGTCTTGAAGAGACTCCATGCTCCAGAATTATATTACTCCATCATCATTAGCAAACATCACACCATCTGGATAAACTCTAGGTTCAGGTTCCTCAACTTCATTAGAATCCAATGGATGAGGTTTGAAGGAGTCCATGAGTTCCAAAAATTTACTAATTAATGCTCCTCTAAAGACTTTAGTCTTTACATCTAAATCCTTGACAATTATCAGCATCCTTCTTACGATGAAATACTCAGCTTCTTTCATGTCATGCCCCATTACTGTAGTTTCATCAGTAGAGTAGAGAACATAGATTTTCCTTAGAGTATTGAACTCAGACTATTCAACACAAACTTCAGAAATTAATTCTGCCTTAGACTCAGCTATATTGTTGATAGTTGCTCTTCTTACATCCAGACAATCAACTTCAACTTTTGTAGTGATGAGATCTTTATGTAGACTTCCATTTTCATCCATTGTAGAGTTGATAGCTTCTCTAGCCTTGACCCCGTGCTTCTTTTGACATGTTTTGTAATCAACCTTGACCTTACGATTCTTAGGATGTGATTCATAGTCAAGGTTTCTCCCTGCTTCTGCTCTGAGAATTAACTTTCCTTTCCTCATTCTCAATTTAGGTTTGACAACAACATTTTGAAACTCTTTTATTTTTATCACCTTGTAGCTCCTAACAGTGTCTTTGAAAGTTACTGTCGAGTATGATGTGCCAGTAACTTCTGGTTTATTAACAGTAGGTTCAGGCAGTTTTACAGTAGGTTCCACCTTATTACCCCTGACATTATTTTTCATGACATCATCATTTTTATCTGCTTCAAAACCAAGAACCACCTGTTTCAAAACTCTCCCTTCAATTCCATCTTTATACTCCTTTTCATTTTTCTCATTATCATCTTCCTCCTTATTACCAGCTCTCGAAGAGCCTTCACAATTGTTATTGGTTTAGATTGAGCTACCTGCACCTCCATCAGACTTTCCATCATCATCATTTCTTCCATTACCTTTTTTCTCCAATTTGTCTGACTTCACCTTAACAATTGTTTCCAATTCTCTCTTTAACATTCTTACCACCTCCATTACTTCTTCAGTCTGCTCTAAGGTACTGAAATAGTTGTAAGCATCTTGCACCAAATTGGGCTTGTAAGAAATTACTTTTTCAATATTCATCACCATGTACCTTGCATCACTTGAGAAACTGTACTTGATGCACACATGATTGTGTGTAATTTCATGCATTTTCTCCCTTACCATCTTCATTAGAGTCTTCTTTAAATTCTCATTCAGGAAAGACTTATCAGTTTTGATTTTGAACCTTATTGCTTCAATGACAATAATTTCTTGTCTTCCTAAATATCCTAGACTAATGTACCAACTTTGATCTCCTTTTCCCCTCACAATAGTCACCCGTGTATTACTTTGAGACACCAGCACAACTGCACTGAGAGTTGACTGTCTCATTAATTCATGAAATTTCTTGGGGTCTCTTTTGGCTGATATCTTCAAGTCCATAATTCTTTTTTGAATGCTGCATCCTGAAACACATCACTCTTTTCATTTTCATCAATCATAATAACTATGGCTTCATCCTCAGTCAAATTCTCATTTTCTTCAAAGAAGTAGTCATTAGGATTTTGAGAAGTCAATTTTCCCTTTCCTTTACCAGAAACAACAGCAAGGGCCTTCACACTTCCCTCTTTAATCATTATGCCTCTCTCCTTAGGCCTGTAATTCTTCTTAACAACCTTATCTCCTCCAAGCTTTTCAGCCACCTTAGTAGCCACTTTGGACAGTAGTGCCAAATGACCCACCCTGAGATGCAACTTGAGTTTCCTCCATTACATTCTCACCAACCTCACCAAGAAACACTTCATCTTCATTTTTCTCCCCCTTAGTTGAGGTAGCAACTGCAGGGATTGAAAGTTTAGAGTTGAACTCTTCCATCTTGGCAAACACAGCTTTGAAGCCTTCATTCATCATATTTTCCAAATCTGACATTTTGTTGATGAGCTTGACTTGATTTCTTCCAACTGTGTCTAGATTATTTGAGAGTTTAGACACTTTGTGAGAAAGGGATTTAAACCTTTTAGCAGCTTGTTTGGAGGATTTGGGGGTTGTTGTGGTTCTCACACCCTCTTATTTTTTCTGAGTGATCTCATCACTCCTCACATGCTCATTCTCAAGGCCTATTGCCTTAGAACCATAATTTTTTGTTTCTTCTGGCTTTGCTCAATGCCCTATCTTTTTACCTGGAATTTTCCTAACCTCTCATTTTTATGCTCACTTCTCTTTTCTTTTATCTCTCTTTTTATTTTCACACCCTCACTCATCCTAGGTGCAGGGATTGAACAAGTATAACCTACACATTAGATTTAGATTTTACCTTCATGATGGTGGAAAGAGTAGTAGAATCTTCATTATCTTGAGGAGAAGTGGCCAAAGGAGAGTTGCTATCTGGAATAAGATTGTTGACAACATTTTTGGTTGAGAAGTTACTGTCATGAGGATTGACAGTAACTGTGTCATTAACAGCAATAAAGGATGTGGCAACAATCTCTTCTACCCTTTGAGTAGAAGGTTCTTATGAATTGCTTTGATCAGTCTCATCCAACTCTTTAAAGAGTGCATCAATATTCTGATCTTCAATATTGGCAAAGTGTGATGCACTATAGTTGAATGAGCTGTGTTCCACATTTTCTAACCTTACAGTGTGTGTGTCTTCAAATGGAGGAGGCTCATGTTGAGTGAGTTCAATATGTTGTGTAGACTCTTTACAGCGTGCCATGGGAGACTGACCAATTTCAATAGATGCCTCCTTTTGAGAGAAAACATCTAGAGATGTATTTTGATCCCTATTAAGATCTGTGCCCTTTTGAGAGGACACAGTCTGGCTTATAGAGGTTGATACCCTTGCCTTCTTTTTTCTAGGCTCATCGGGGCCCTCTATGGGTTCTGTGTATTTACTACCACCCTTATTTGCTGCATCTAGTGCAGTTTCACCACCTACATGTGGAATGATTTCTAGCCTAGGGTGGTTTTCCTCTTCCTTTTTATAACCTCATCATGTTGAGAGGAGTCAGACTCTTGGCTAATTGATTTGGAGACTCTAGATGGTCTAGCATCTTTAAAGGGTTTGAAGTGTGAGTTATGAATGGTGAGGTCAATACCATTCTCTTCACTCAAAGAAAACACAGTGAATTCACCAACAATATTTAAATTAAGAGTTTTTATTGGGGTGTCCATGCATTCAGTTATAAATAACCTCAATTCTGGATTAGGAGGTTTACCAGATAAGATAGATTGTGTGTTTCTTTTTAAGGAGGGAGATTCTTGACATTGAATATTTTCTAGATTAATTATGCCTACTACGGAGTTAATAATAAGCATAAAGAATCTAGGGTAGTAGATTACCGGTGTTCTCCCCTCCTTCTCGCTGAGTACCAGCTTGAACAAAGACATCAGTAACTTGCCAAATTCTATCTTGTAGTTGTTCACCATGGAATGCACAATCTTCCTTATATAGGCTGTGACCTCATTCCAGCCGCTGGTTTTGCTTGACATGGCTCTAGTCACAACATCCATTATCATGTTCCATTCTTTCACCATGAACTTTCTATCCATCCCACCTGATGGATACCAATCTTCAGACCCTGGGCTTAATTTGTGCCTAGTGTAGCCAATCTTCATGAAAAACTTGGCAAGTTGAGTGTCACTGGCATGCTCGTGAAAGACAGTACCATCTTCAAGAGTAACACCCAAAGTAGTGTTTATGTGAGAGGATTCAATGGTGTAGGATGTATTGTCTATTTGGAAAGTAATGGAGCTGTTGTCCTGCTCCCCCTCACATGTAACAGAGGTTCATAACTATGACAACTTCGGGATTTCTAATAAAGAACTCTCGGTGAGAGCATCAAAGAGATATGAGTTGTTCATGAAGCCAACAAAAGGTCTGAAGGTTTCTCCTACCTCACCCACCGAAATTATGGTGATAAAGTTGGTTTGGTGCAAAGAACAAACAATTTGAGGTCCAGACATGGTTGCAAGTTTGAAATTTGTTTAGAATTGAAGAGAATATGAACGAAAAAGATGAAGTTGTAGAGAGAGAGAGAGAGATAGTAGAGGGTTTTTAGGGCGTTAGAATGTTTGAGAGTTTAAAAGGAAGTAAAGAGTGAGAGAGATTTTACTGTTTGTATTTATATGAAATGAAAAAGAAACTGTCAAGAAAGAATTGCAATTGATTTATTTGATAGTTGTATTCTGGATCCACTCTACAATTTGAAGTCTAGACATGGTTGCAAGTTTGAAATGTGTTTAGAACTGAAGAAAATATGAATGAAAGAGATGAAGTTGCAGAGAGAGAGAGAGTAAAGGGTTTTTAGGGCGTTATAAAATTTGAGAGTTTAAAGATAAGTAAAGAGTGAAAGAAATTTTACTGTTTGTATTTATATGAAATGAAAAAGAAATTGTCAAGAAAGAATTGCAATCGATTTATTTGACAGTTGTATTCTGGATCAACTCCTTAACAGTCTACACTAGAAATTACAAACACTCTCGACAGTACATTAGAAATAATGGATATATATGAATATATAATTAAATAATAAACCCCAAAAATTACTTGTTGATAGTATGTTATGCGGGGGTTTGGAAGACTATACTGTCAATGAATACTAACAGTAAGTTTATGACAATATGTTTCAGTTCCGCATACTATACTGTCAATACTCCTCAAATGATTGACAATAACTTATTACTATATGACAATATGGATAAAATGCACTGTCAAGAAACTTGATAGTACTTTTTATTAACCTCGTATGAATTAAGTTACTTAAAAATAAATTAATTAACCTCTCAGTAAAATATCATCATGTGTATCCACTGTGACAGAAAATAAAATACCTCAAGATGCCATTAATTCACAGTGAATTTCAGTTAACTAAATTTTTGATCAACTAAATAGAATTATATTAACAAGATAAATTTAACATACCCAATTCACTCATTAGCCTGTTGAATGTCTTTTCATCCAATGGTTTGGTGAAAATATCTGCAAGTTGCTTCTTTGTGGGCACATAAACCAGCTTGATTGTGCCTTGTTCCACATGCTCCCTAATGAAATGATGTCTGATGTCAATGTGCTTAGTCTTGAAGTGTTGAACAGGATTCTCAGAAATTGTTATGGCACTAGCGTTGTCACAAAAGATGGGAATTCCTTGCAGAGTCAACCCATAGTCCAATAGCTGATTCCTCATCCAAAGTAATTGAGCACAACAACTACCAGCTGCAATGTATTCAGCTTCTACAGTTGAATTTGATACTGAATGATGCTTTTTGCTAAACCATGAAACCAATCTTTCTCCCAAAAATTGACAGCTTCCTGTTGTACTCTTTCTATCTATTCTGCAACCATCATAGTCTGAGTTTGAATATCCAACCAAGTCAAAACCAGATTCTTTAGGATACCAAAGGCCTAAATCTTGAGTGCCTTTCAAGTATCTAAATATTCTTTTTACTACCATCAAGTGAGACTCCTTTGGATCAGACTGGAACCTTGCACACAACGCTGTTACAAACATGATGTCAGGCCTTCTAGCTGTTAAGTAGATGAGAGAGCCAATCATTCCTCTATACATCTTGTTGTCCACCTTCTTTCCTTTTGGATCCTTGTCAAGTTGAGTTGCTGTTGAGATTGAAGTCTTTGCAGGAGATGAGTCTTCCATGTCAAATCTTTTCAAAAGATCCTTGACATACTTAGTTTGACAAATAAATATTCCATCTTCTTTTTGATAGACTTGAAGTCTAAGAAAGAATACAAACTCACCTATCATGTTTGTCTCATATTTATTCTGCATTAACTCTAAGAATTTCTTGCATAAATCTTCATTTGTTGAGCCAAAGATGATGCCATCAACATAAACTTGGACTAGAATGATATCCTTTCCATGTTTTTTTGTAGAAAAGAGTTTTATCTACAATTCCTCTTATAAAATCATTCTCAAGAAGGAACTTGGAAAGAGTGTCATACCAAGACCTTGGTACTTTCTTTAAGCCATACAATGCCTTGAGCAGTCTATACACAAAATTCTACATTTTTGGATCTTTAAAGCTTGAGAGTTGTTCAACATACACTTCTTCTTCTAGCTCTCCATTAAGAAAAGCACTCTTAACATCCATTTGAAAAACCTTGAAGTTGTTGAATGCAGCAAAAGCCAAAAATATTCTTATTGCCTCAAGTTTGGCAACATGAGGAAATGTTTCATCATAATCAATTCCTTCTTGTTGACAGTAACCTTTTGCCACCAGCCTTGCTTTGTTTCTTGTGACAGTTCCATAATCATCCATCTTGTTCCTATAAACCCATTTGGTGCCTATTATAGATTTGTTCTTTGGTTTAGGCACCAATTCCCAAACACAAATTCTTTCAAATTGATTAAGCTCTTCTTGCATGGTATTAATCCAATATAGATCAGTTAGTGCTTCTTTTAGAGTTTTGGGTTCAGTTTGAGAAAGGAAACAAGAGTACATACATTCATTGGCAATATTTCTTCTTATTTTAACTCCAGTTCCTAGATCACCAATGATTAGATCATTAGTGTGATTTCTGTTCCATTTTGTTTCTCTTAGAAAATCACTAGAGTCTTCAACACTTTGTTGTTTGACAACATCTTTTGCTCTTGCACTGCTGACAACATCAATTTCTTCAAGTCCACTACTCATGGGAACATTTCCAGAGAAATCAGTTGTTTGAGCAATTCCTTCATTGTCTCCAGATTGGATAGGAACAATTGTTGGACCAGAAATTGTGTGATCAACTCTTGGTGAGTCTTCATCAATCTCTTCTAAATAGCCTTAATTTTTAAAGGCTAAAGGTTCTGTTTCTTGACTTCCATCAACTACAGGAAATTTTGTTTCATCAAAGGTGACATTTACACTCTATTCCACAGTCTTGTAATCAATGATGTAGACTCTCTATGCAGTCCTGTGAATTCCATAACCCATGAAGATTCCTTCAAGTGCTTTAGTGTCAAATTTTCCTTTGATCTCAGTTGAATCTTTTATGAAGTATCACTTGCTCCCAAAGACATGGAAGTAGTTGACAATAGGTTTCTTTCCTGTGAACAATTCATAGGGTGTCTTTTCATATGCCTTGTTGACTACAGACTTGTTTTGAGTATAACAGGCTGTATTGATTGTTTCACCCCAGAAATAAGTAAGAAGTTTTGCTTCACTCAACATTGTTCTCGCAACCTCAATGAGAGTTCTGTTCTTTCTTTCCACGACACCATTTTACTGAGGTGTCCTTGGTGCAGAGAATTGTTGAGTGATACCATTGTATTTATAGAAATCATTTATGATACTGTTTTTGAACTCAGTACCATTGTCACTCCTCAGGATTTACACCTTGTACTTGGGATTCTTGTCAAGAACCCTTATCAAATCAATAATCTCTTGAGAAGCTTCATCCTTGGTTGCTAGGAACCTCACCCAAGTGTATCTTGAAAAGTCATCAACCATGACTAAGACATATATTTTCCTTGCCAGTGATTGAACATTCACATGACCAAATAAGTCCATGTGAATAAGTTGAAATGCTTCATTAATTGAACTACTTTGTGTGCTTTTGTGACTGGCTCATCTCAGCTTCCCTTTTTGGCAATCCTCACACAATCCTTCTTGTCAGCATTCAAGTTGAGGAAGCCCTTTCACCAACTCTCTCTTCATTAGATAATTCATAACTTTAAAGTTCTAATGGGAAATCTTCTTGTGCCACAACCAACTTTCAGATGGACAAGCGTTACTGTAAAAAAAGTAGACTTTGTCTTTTCTTACTGAATCTAAGTCAGCTATGAAGAGGCTTCCTTTTCTTACACCTTGCAATGCTTCTTCTCCTGTCTTCTTATTGACAATGGAACATTTTTCTTGATCAAAACTTCATCTAATGTAGTTTATAGACGAACGAAATTATACAGGCTGTATTGATTATTTCACCCCATAAATAAGTAAGAAGTTTTGCTTCACTCAACATTGTTCTCGCAACCTCAATGAGAGTTCTGTTCTTTCTTTCCACGACACCATTTTACTGAGGTGTCCTTGGTGCAGAGAATTGTTGAGTGATACCATTGTATTTATAGAAATCATTTATTATACTGTTTTTGAACTCAGTACCATTGTCACTCCTCAGGATTTACACCTTGTACTTGGGATTCTTGTCAAGAATCCTTATCAAATCAATAATCTCTTGAGAAGCTTCATCCTTGGTTGCTAGGAACCTCACCCAAGTGTATCTTGAAAAGTCATCAACCATTACTAAGGCATATATTTTCCTTGCCAGTGATTGAACATTCACATGACCAAATAAGTCCATGTGAATAAGTTGAAATACTTCATTAATTGAACTACTTTGTGTGCTTTTGTGACTGGCTCATCTCAGCTTCCCTTTTTGGCAATCCTCACACAATCCTTCTTGTCAGCATTCAAGTTGAGGAAGCCCTTTCACCAACTCTCTCTTCATTAGATAATTCATAGCTTTAAAGTTTTAATGGGAAATCTTCTTGTGCCACAACCAACTTTCAGAAGGAGAAGCGTTACAGTAAAAACAGTAGACTTTGTCTTTTCTTACTGAATCCAAGTCAACTATGAAGAGGCTTCCTTTCCTTACACCTTGCAATGCTTCTCCTCCTGTCTTCTTGTTGAAAATGGAACATTTTTCTTGATCAAAACTAACTTAGAATCCTCTTTCACAAAATTGAGTTACACTAAATAGATTGTGCTTCAATCTATTTATTAGAGCAATCTTCTCAATCTTTAAATTTCCAACTTCCAGAATGCCATATCCCATTATGAAACCAATGTTGTTGTCACCAAAGGTTACATAAGGGCCAACAATTTCCTTGAATTGTGATAGTAGGGCTTTATCACCAGTCATGTGTCCTGAGTATCCACTGTCAATGATCCACATGATTCTTTTATTTTTCCTATTGCCCTACAAAGCAAAAATTTCAAGTTGCTTTTGGTACCCAACTTTCATTGGGTCCATTTTACTTAGCTAGTCCATAGTTTAAATCTTGATCAGTTTCTTTTCTTTCTTTTGCTTTGAGCATGACTCATGTAGCTACCCATTCAGTTTTGATTACTGGTTTACTAGCCTTGTTCTTAGGTGGCTTGTCCATCCTAACTTTAGGAGGACTTAGAGTCTTTGTCTTTTCAATTTTAACATTCTTATGCAGACATACTTGATTATTATGAAAATGCATGTTAAAGCAAATACTCATCAAATTCATTTTACACGAAATGCAATCAAAATCACCACAGTGAGATACTTGTCTGTTATGTAAATTTCCATTAACAGATGTAACATTCTTTACTTCAGACTTACTCTTGGTACATGCATGAGTTAAATGACTAGAAGACCTACAATTGTTATACAACTTTCTAGGAGCATTAGGAATGTAGCCATAATTATTCTTTTTATTTATCCCTAACTTCCCATTTATGTTCTTCTTGGTCTTCATGATAGTAGGTTTAGAAGTTACTGTCTTACTAGTGTTGATAGTAAGTTTAGATGAAACTGTCTTGACAATATGATTTGATCTTACTATCTTAACAGCAACTTCTGAACTTACTGTCTTGCTAGTATTGACGGCATCTTGTAGACCCTGAGTACTATCAAGGGTAAAACTAACTGTCTTGGGGATTTTGACAGTATCTTTTGACTTAAGGGTCTTATTAACAGTATCATTGTCCTCATCAGCTAATTCTTGCTTAAGAATTAGTGATTCCTCATCAAATTCAAACTCAGCCTTTTTGAATAGAGGATTCTTAACTCTCTTCAGTATAGAGGGTCTAACAGCAGGTTTTTCAAAACTAGTGTAATCCTCTACAACATGTTTCTTTTCATAGTTTAACCCTATATCTACCTTTTGATTTTCAGTATTGTCAGCATGGTATAATTTTAACAATGAAGAAGAATTCTTGTAAGCTTTGATTTTAAGTTCATTTTCAAATATCTATTTTCTGAGAAATTCTTCAATCTGGGAAGCACATACTACCTTGTTCTTGAGAATTTTATTTTCATGTCGTAAGGACTCATAAGCATTCTATTTAAGTTCTAGTTCTTGATTCTTATTCTTTAATAACTCATTAGCACTAGAAAATTTGACAATATCTTCATTAACAACTAACATGCTTGTATGAATGTTAAAGATTTCAGAACTTAACATTTCAACAATTTTCTTATACTGAGATGCAGTTATATCAACAACAGTAATAATGAGTACCTGACTGGATGAAGTAAGTGAGTCTTCTTCTGACTTTTCCATGAGAGCAAGATTTCCGTACTCTTCTTCATCTTCATCATCAGATTCTTCCCAGCACTTGCCTTCAGCCAAAAATGCCTTTGTTGCTTTTTGAGCAAAGCCTCATACTTTGCTTTGAGTTCCTCATAGTCATTGTCATTTCTTCTCACTTGCTTTGGCTTTTTGCACTTTGTTGCAAAATATCTCATCTTATTACAGTTGTAACATCTTATCTTTGATCTGTCCAACATTCATGTCTTGTATCCACATTTGCCATTTCCTCCAGGTTTTGAGCTTGTTGAACTTGGAACCTTGTCATTTGGGCTTAAAAGATTTATTTTTCTTGAACCTCAAGTTTGAGAAATTTCTCGCCATGTATGCCATTATTTTATTCTCTATATTATCAAGTTCATCCAAGGTGTAGAACTCACCTTCATCACCATCCATGAGTTCAAGTGTCACACTTTCATCTTCATCAGTTACTTCTTCAATCTTGATCTATTGATGTTGAGATTTTTGTAGCTGCAACATCTTTGGGTCTTGGGCCACTAGAGCATTTGATGTGTTGGTCATCTTTTCTCTTTGGCTAGTTTAAATAACTCTTTTCTATAACAGCTCTAGCTCATAAGTTTTGAGAATGTCATACAAAGTTTCAAGATAAACTTTAGACATATCTATCCATTCTCTTATGGCAGTGACCTTGTGCTTCNCACTAAAAGTATACTGTCAACTTCTAGCTCCACTATGGTGACAGTATCTTTGGCTCCGCACACTTTGCTGTCAAGCCTCGATAGATCTTTAAACTTTACTGTCTCCAAATTNAAGTGTTAACATAAATTTCATGTTAACTTCCTTCTTATCATAGAATTTGCCATGCAGCTGCAGGTCATTGATTAACATGTTAAATCTCTCAAACATCTCTGTCAACCCTTCACTTGGTTTGGCCATGAAGGCCTCATACTAAGACACTAGTATCTGTCTTTGATTATAATTCACATCCTCTATTCCTTCACACAGAATCTCAACAGTTTCCCATATTTGTTTTGCACTAGTACAATTGACAATATTATTGTACATAACATTGTCAAGAGCCTCAATGATTATAAACTGCAAATAATCATCTAGAGAAACTTTTTCCTTTAATTTATCATTGTACTCAGAAACCATTTTAGGAACCCAGTGGACATGTATTGTCTCACCTTCCACTGTGGTTTCAGGTACATATGACTGAGGTATAAAATGACCATTTTCTAAGATACCAAGATATAATGGGTTGGTTGTTTTTATGAATAATGTCATCTTTCTTTTCCATAGTGTGTAATGTTCTTTGTCAAATGTGGGTATCTTTATGCTGCTTACTTTCTGTGCACTTATTTTTAGATCTTTTCAGGTTATGTGTGTCTAACATGCCGCTCTGATACCAGTTGTTAAACAATATGAGTGTTGCAGAAGGGGGGGTTGAATGCAACTTACAAAATAATTACTTTTCTCGCTAACAACAAACAAGACAATAACACTAATAAGTATGAAATGCAAACAAACTTAAGCAAGCATATGAGGACATGTGTTTAACTTCAAAAAATAATATTTTTTTTTGCTACAACTGACTAGAAAATAATTCCAGCTACAAAGAAACAAGAACAATGGATTTGCTAATATTTCTAGTTTGAGAGAAAACCTAGCTCAGTTACTTAAGAAAAAATGTTTGTGGACTATGTGTATTTATACTAAAACACATATCCCACTTATAGATGCACTTTTCCTTTGTCCTAGAATTAACCTTGAAATAGAAACTTTATTTTTCTTGTTTAACCTTGTCTTCATTCCATTTATAGATAAAGTTATTCTGATATGTATAGATATCCTTGACTCCTTGAGCACGCTTTATCTTTTTGCTTGTCTTCTCCCAAGTTGCAGTAGTAGACTTGACAAACTAGATAGTAATGTCTAAATCATTCATTGTGTTATCACTATCTAATCTGCTACCTGAAACAGACTGTCAGCTTCACTAAAAGTATACTGTCAACTTCTAGCTCCACTATGGTGACAGTATCTTTGGCTCCGCACACTTTGCTGTCAAGCCTCGATAGATCTTTAAACTTTACTGTCTCCAAATTTGCTGTCAACTATCCCCGCTAAACGTGCTGTCAGTAAAACTTGTTGTCTGTGAATCTTCATTCTCCGTCAAGTTTACTGTCATTGGAATAGTTGATATCGTCTGTTCCTTTATACTGTCACTTAAATATGCTGTCGTAGGCTTCAATTGTAGAATGTTACTATCAAAGTTTTGACCTATGATGTGCATGAAAACTTTGCGAACTTCTACTTCATGAATCATGTTATTGNCTATTCCTTCACACAGAATCTCAACAGTTTCCCATATTTGTTTTGCACTAGTACAATTGACAATATTATTGTACATAACATTGTCAAGAGCCTCAATGATTATAAACTGCAAATAATCATCTAGAGAAACTTTTTCCTTTAATTTATCATTGTACTCAGAAACCATTTTAGGAACCCAGTGGACATGTATTGTCTCACCTTCCACTGTGGTTTCAGGTACATATGACTGAGGTATAAAATGACCATTTTCTAAGATACCAAGATATAATGGGTTGGTTGTTTTTATGAATAATGTCATCTTTCTTTTCCATAGTGTGTAATGTTCTTTGTCAAATGTGGGTATCTTTATGCTGCTTACTTTCTGTGCACTTATTTTTAGATCTTTTCAGGTTATGTGTGTCTAACATGCCGCTCTGATACCAGTTGTTAAACAATATGAGTGTTGCAGAAGGGGGGGTTGAATGCAACTTACAAAATAATTACTTTTCTCGCTAACAACAAACAAGACAATAACACTAATAAGTATGAAATGCAAACAAACTTAAGCAAGCATATGAGGACATGTGTTTAACTTCAAAAAATAATATTTTTTTTTGCTACAACTGACTAGAAAATAATTCCAGCTACAAAGAAACAAGAACAATGGATTTGCTAATATTTCTAGTTTGAGAGAAAACCTAGCTCAGTTACTTAAGAAAAAATGTTTGTGGACTATGTGTATTTATACTAAAACACATATCCCACTTATAGATGCACTTTTCCTTTGTCCTAGAATTAACCTTGAAATAGAAACTTTATTTTTCTTGTTTAACCTTGTCTTCATTCCATTTATAGATAAAGTTATTCTGATATGTATAGATATCCTTGACTCCTTGAGCACGCTTTATCTTTTTGCTTGTCTTCTCCCAAGTTGCAGTAGTAGACTTGACAAACTAGATAGTAATGTCTAAATCATTCATTGTGTTATCACTATCTAATCTGCTACCTGAAACAGACTGTCAGCTTCACTAAAAGTATACTGTCAACTTCTAGCTCCACTATGGTGACAGTATCTTTGGCTCCGCACACTTTGCTGTCAAGCCTCGATAGATCTTTAAACTTTACTGTCTCCAAATTTGCTGTCAACTATCCCCGCTAAACGTGCTGTCAGTAAAACTTGTTGTCTGTGAATCTTCATTCTCCGTCAAGTTTACTGTCATTGGAATAGTTGATATCGTCTGTTCCTTTATACTGTCACTTAAATATGCTGTCGTAGGCTTCAATTGTAGAATGTTACTATCAAAGTTTTGACCTATGATGTGCATGAAAACTTTGCGAACTTCTACTTCATGAATCATGTTATTGTATTTGTACAAGACAATAACTATTGAAACTTACTGTCACCTACTTGGCTTTTAAACATACTGTTACAAGTGATAACTAAATATACTGTCAATATACATGTAACAATACATTTTACTTAATCAATTTCTAATTAATTTAAGTAATTTCTAGTTGATTACAATGTTAACACCCTAATACTTAACAAAAATTTAGTCGTCTATAATGATTTGGAAGGAAAAAACAGTATTTATAACTAAAAGGTAATAATGAGCAATAAATATTATTGGTAAAATACTATAAGTCCATAAACATAAAATTCTGTCTAATTAAATAATTTTTTAAAAAAGAATAAAATAATAATTAAGTAAATAGACTTGAAAAATATAATTTAGATAAATATTATTCAAATATTATAATTATGATAATTATGAAATAAATTAAAAATTATATATAAAAATATTTGGTTATAAGTGATTTATGTTAGAATTTATAAATTAGGAAATGAAATAATAATAAAATGGGTCATGGATAAAATAAATAAGGAAACTAATCATGGATTATGAATTTGAATAATAAATGAAAATAAACATTTTCAAATTTAAAATAAATAGTTTTGAAATAACCGAACCTATGAATCAAAAATATTTAAAAAGAAGAAATATTTATGGATATTTATAGATAAAGATTACGTCTCCTTGAGCAGCAGGATGATAAGTGACGAGGACATAATTTCTATCATCTCCACTTCACATTAATCTCAAACTGACAAGCATTGCGTTACCGACTTATCTTACCTTGTCATTCGTGGCCTCCATCTCCGTGTTTAATGACCCTTACTGCTATTATTAGAGAACAGATTGATCTGAACCCATGTCCTCTTCAAAGCAATACTATATATGAATGTAACGCCATGAACAGAGGCTTGCTACCTCCAATCCCCATATCTGTTAAATGACAATGTATCTGATATATCTGATATATATCCAACCAACCTATCTCATACCGTTAAACAAATAAATCGACGACTGATATTAAAACAAAAAAGATACACATGCGCTATGTTATAGAGCGTACCTATATTTTTTTTATTTCCTATTCTACCCTTTAAAACATACGCTCTATTATATGTCTCTCATGAATACACACCCTTATCTCACAGAAACACACTTGTTATTTTATGAGACTATNTTCTACCCTTTAAAACATACAATATATTATATGTCTCTTATGAATACACACTCTTATCTCCCAGAAACACATATTTTATGAGACCATTTTTTTACAGATTTTAGAAGAAAGTATTATATATTTTATAAAATAATAATAAATTTTAATAAATAATTTCAATAGTGGAAATATTTAAAATTAAAATTATTAACAATTTCAATATATATTATTTTTTAAAACTATTTATAGTAGAAATATATTATTATTTTAATTTCAATATATTTATTATTTTTTATTTTAATATATTACTATTAAAATATAATTTTAAAAATAATAATTTATAATTTTGAAAAAATAATATATATTTATAAATAATAGTATATTTANAGAAGAAAGTATTATATATTTTATAAAATAATAATAAATTTTAATAAATAATTTCAATAGTGGAAATATTTAAAATTAAAATTATTAACAATTTCAATATATATTATTTTTTAAAATTATTTATAGTAGAAATATATTATTATTTTAATTTCAATATATTTATTATTTTTTATTTTAATATATTACTATTAAAATATAATTTTAAAAATAATAATTTATAATTTTGAAAAAATAATATATATTTATAAATAATAATATATTTATAATATATATTCAAGTGTATCCATTTGTTTCTTGCTTTTTGCACTTTTTTCTTTGTTGTACACCTTAGACATTATTGTATTTTGTTTTTAATTATTTAAATTATTCGACTTTAGATTTTGGGATCTCGTTTAGAATAAATCTAAGCAGAACAGAGTTTTTGATGTAAATTTGATGTAAAATTTTAAAAAAATTATCTCTTTAGATTTTTAAATTTTCGATGTAAAAATTATTATTTAACAAACTTGATAAATGG